>SNQJ01S0105254.1:10292-24341 GCA_010110895.2 Picea sitchensis
ATTGGAGACCTACGATGTATAATTATTTTGGAATGTTGGAGATGCTAATATAAAGATGTGTTTGGGCCCTAAAATTTCTTCCTATAATGATCTGATATGATGTGTATGAATCTATGATTCTATCGCCCAATTGTTTCTTTCTTGTCTGGTTAAGTATTTGATCGATGTTTATAGATATCTTTGGGATCTTCTACATGTCCCTAATTAATGTTAAGATAAATATGATGTTGTGTTCTCTCTAACTCACTTCATCATCCAAGTCTCAATTGAGACTTCTTTCCCTTGCAGAAGAATGAATATTCCTACGTGTCTAGACTACAACAGTTCCTTATGTTGGAAACCTTAGAGAACCCTAGTCTCAATCTTGTGCCAACATGTACAATCTTTTATTGTCTCAAAAGATCGTAAACCTACCCATTCTAATCCCATTTTCCCTCTTTTTGATATATTCCTCATCCATTTTGGCTGAATAAAGGTAAATAAATACATATAAAGTGATTTATTATTTTATTTCTAAGTTTAAAAAATTAACAAGTTGAAATACTTAAAAATCGATTTTTACGAGCAATTTGAGGAAGAATTGTGTTCATGTGATCCTTCATTCTTCAACATAGTTGCAGATCGATTTGGACGAAATGGGCACATGGAGCATGATATGCTCCTTCTTACTATGGTAATTTTCCCTTTAGATTCGATAAAATCAACTCATAAACCCTCGAGCAACGCCTTAGTCAATGCAGTGCCAGCATAGAAAATAACATAACAACAAAAATAAAGAGTTAGGTAGCGATCTTCAAACACGATTTCTGGATTGGTCTTCCAAGGGGGTGACTTGAATAGAAATAGAAGGGATTTTTTCATACAGCAAGGGTACAAAATCCCTAAGTGGAGGAGAGGTCTTCCAAACCCAAACCTTTCAAGAAAAATAGAGGACGCAATCCCTAAGAAGGTGTCCATACTCATGACACCTCCCAAATTTGAAGGGAACTCTTTCATAATTGAGAGCTTGATGAAAGAAAGAAGGGCCTTTCTAGATGATGATGGAGTCTGTGAATCGTTTGGATAGATCAAGGCCCACCAGGATCCTTCGGATAGATCAAATCCCACAAGGATTCATACCACCCCCATATATCTTGAATCCCGAAAAGAATTATTTGATTCATATAATAGACCCACGGAGTTCCCTATCTCCTTGAACATGTCCTTGGACGATAGAATCAATGGGAAACATGGCACTCAAACCCAAACACAGGTGAAGTCTACCTATGCCGAGCTCGCATCAAAATCCAAATTCCATTTTTTAAGGAATAAGGCCTCGGAACCCCATTTCTAACAATTTTGTAGAATTATATTTGCATCTTCAGTAACCTGAAAAGGCTAGCTATCCCTTAACTAACACCATGCTTTTGAGAATGTACGCTAATAATGCGCCAAAATTTTCTTCTATCCAATTTTCGAGAGAAGGAGCTCCCATTCTTCAGCGCTAGAATCTACCAACTAGTGAAAGACTTCTCATGTTCCATTATTTCATATAGCTTTACATTGTCTCCTAAGAACACATCGATAACCTCTAATTTGTGTTTGATACATTTTCACCTTTTGCGAGGGTTCCCTGATCCTCCCGTTCCTAAACTTCCACTTGCAGAGGTTCTGGGATCAGTGGAGAAGAAGCCGCTCATTAACTCGTTCTTTAGATTTTCGCCCGTGGAAGCCATAAGTACATCCTTTAATGTGCCTCAAACCAAACCCTACTGCCATCATTTCGAGTGGGATTTCACTTTCAATGGGAACCACGAGGGGATCGTTCCACTGTGGTATACCTGGCATAATCTCCCAAGCCCGTCAAGTTCCTTTTTGCGTACTTGCATGGGATCTCTGTGTGGGCTTTGAAATCGAATGTGAGCTGAGGTGGTTTATCGCCACCGTTTCTGGAGTACGGGCAGCCATGTTAGGGTGCTGATGATTCGAGATTAAACCTGGCATCACCCCGAAAAGGTCCCTAATAACGTTAAGCCATTCCTTGATGTTGAATAGGAAGAAGGGATGAGAGGGACCCAGGGTGGCTTGGATGTCCTCAGAGTCAGCCAAATTTTGTTGGTCGCCCAAAGGATCATGTGAGTAATCCACCAGGTCATCCTCCATGGAGCTTGGAGGAGAGAGAAACAACGATCAACACCCTTGAGGCCTATAATTTCTAAACCCTAGTTACCGTGAAAATCTTAGGTTACAGGTCGTCCTCCATGGAGCTTGGAGGAGAGAGAAACAACGATCAACACCCTTGAGGCCTATAGTCTCTAAAACCTAGTTACTGTGGAAACCATAGGTTTCTGTAACGCCATCGAGTGACTGCAGAGCCACCTGATTCAAATCTTCTCTTCTCTACAGTTACAATTACAATGATGACTTTTTTTTCTTGTTCTGACAGGTGCGAGTAGTCGATATATGACCTAATCAGCCGAAAAGACTTTCCCAAACGCTTCATTAAAGTGATAGTCAAGCTGCTCGAGTTGGATGTCGAGGTGGCGGAGAAATCAGGAAGAATTGCCATTTGGTCAAGAATGACACCTAACTAGTTTCAATTACAGAAGAAATATAGCATATAAAAGGTCTTCTCATTGATCTATAAGTCCAGCCATCACTAACTTCTTTGCGTTGTTAAGAATAAAATCACAACTTTATGCAGAATTTAAGGCGTCGTGATCGATTTATCTCAAAGAGAATCACAGTCATCCGATAGAATAAGACCGCATTTACGAATCAGTCAGCTGTTTATGAATAGGTGAAGGTGTTTATGCATAATTTAAGGCATAGTGATCGATTTAGTTCAATAAAAATTACAGTCAACCGATAGAATAAGACCGCATTTACCATGCTAGTTTCTAAGAACCCATTACGACTGGCCTTGATTGACTTGGAATACTCTCATTATACAGCAATTGCAGATAAAACGTTGCGCCGCATGTGGTGACCCGCGTTCACATTTGTTATCAGCTTGGGACGATTGTATTTCTCCGTAACTTCTGATATAATGCGGAAATCACCGGCTTCCTGCACATTATATGAAAAGATAAATGTCCAGTGATCGTACAAAACACGACAAAGTTTATTACGAAAAGATCGAGAGAATATCACGGTAACCCTATCTTCTCTGTTGGATGACGTTGCCCATAAAAATAAAAATTTATTTTATGGATAATGTGTAAATGAAATAACCCACCAAGTGAAATTTATAACCCACCAAATATTATGGTGGCCGACTGTCTTTAAAGATGCCAAAGATTATGCGCCTGTGATGTTTTTCAAAGGGGTAGTAAGTCGTCGCCCATGGATGAGTTTCCCTTACATCTTGTTTGGGCTAAATGGGAAGTTGACTTCATAGGACTGATCACTCCACCCGCCCAGCACTGGAAAGCCAAGCAATTGAAAACAAGATATATCATTACTGCTACCGAATATCTCACCCACTAGGCTAAAGAAAAATCGATGAGGGATCACTCTACAAATACAACGGCCAGGTTTTTGAGAACATCATCACTTAGTTTGGATGGCCTCGAAGTTAGGCCAACGATCATGGTGCACATTTCATGAGTGAGACTGTAGCCACTCTCACTTGCGAATTCCTAATTCAGCATCACAAAAGCAGCCCATATCATCCACAAGAAAATGGTACAGTCGAAGCCTTTGACAAGATTTTGGAGAGAGGGTTAACCAAGGTATGTTGTTAAAATAGGGACAGCAGCATGAAAGGGTTTCAACAATATTATGGGCTTACAGGACTACTACAAAGAAATTGCATAAGTATAATCAGTTCCAATTGGTTTATGGTAGAGAAGCATTTGTCCCTTCTAATTTTATCATTCTGAGCTTATATATTGCATAGGTAACTCATATGACAGATGACAAATCAATTGTGGAATGAGTCGTAGAGTTGTTTGAATTGGACAAAGCCTGATTTCTGACATACTTTCATCAGACTGTGGAAAAGGCTAAGCATAAGGCTTGGCATGATAGGCATATTAAGACTAGGTCTTTTGCACAAGGTGATCAAGTTTTGTTGTACGACAGTAAGTATCAAAAACATCCAGGGAAATTACAAATACATTGGCTTGGACCCTTCATAGTTGCGGAAATTCGAGAATATGGAGTTGTCAAACTAGCATAACTAAATGGTGTTCTTCATCCAGTATGGGTGAATGGCACACACACAAAGTCCTACATTTCTTCTCAATAAGAATAAGTTTTGCAGTGCTCCTGTCATAGGGAGTGAATAAAGTAGGTAGGTTTTTCATTTGTTTTGTTGTTTCCCATTTTTTTTCAATAAATGGTGACGTGTTCAATTGTCACTTGTCTTAGAGTCTACTTGTCATTGTCAGTTTGTCCATCCTGGATCACGCCTTTGTGGTCGAGGAGGTTTGTGTCAAATTTGTTGGTATTTAGTAACTTCCAAGCTCGAAATCTATGCCATTTCGTTGTCACTTTGTTCATTAAATCTCATTGGTACCTTTTGGTCATCGTCCGATCATTGCCAGTTAAAGACATCAAAGTCCCAATGACCATCTGTACTTTTTCGGTTAATTGGTGGTGTGGTAATTAATTCTTTGTTCTCCCTAATGTCCCACTATCATGTTGTAGATTATTCCCTTTATTGTCGAGATCCCCGAATAGATATGTCCATGATTAATAACGAGGCCCATTTTTAATGTCGCATTAAGTTACGTTGTTTCTGTCTTTATGACATGTCCATGTGTGTCCTATGTCACCTTCCTCGTTACTCTTTATAAACCTATGGTCGCCTCCCACTCAAGTCATTTCCTTCTAGTCTTTTATTTGAACTTTTCACTCTAGATCCCTTCGAGCATTCTGTGAGCCCGCACCAATGCCTTTGTCCACCACTTTTCTTTGTTTACCAGTATAGGTCTGCCAATATGGTTCGAACTACAACCCGGGGAACCCTTCCAAAGGTCGTTGTTCCAGCGAAATTCATTGATCCATAGGTCGAAGTTATGGGTGATCTCCATGGAAAATTCAAACAAACTATGTTGCTCGACATCGACCTCATAGATGCCTCATGGTATCCTTGGATGGCTATTCAAACATTCATGGATTGCATGACTCTACTGACCGCTGACTTGTAGTGGCAATGGAAATTGTCCTATCTACCCCTTTGGGACTCTACTTTGATGAACTTGCATGACCTTCCAGTGCTTGGAACCACAGAAGAATTCACACGATGCAAAAAAATCGTCATTAGTTGAGTGCAAAATGGTACCCTATGGTTGGATAAGGCCTATCTCATCCATGTGGATGACATTCACAAGCTGACTGGTTTATCCATGGAGGGGAAAGACGTAACACAAGTCTTCAAGGGTTCAAGGAAGAATGGTTGCAAGAAGGGATAACTCAACCTCTATGACAAGTATCGAACCAGGAGAGGAGGTCGTGGAGATCACATTGAGCCAATTAATGATGAGAAGGTTTGTTATTCCTGCTATTTAATTGCCGAAAAAGTCATGAAGAAATACTCCTGGGGTGAATGCATGCTCGATGTTATATTAGTGGTTAAGTTATACAATGTTGGAGCACCACTCAATTGGTGTAAGTACCCGCTCATGAAAATGCTTCAAGCATACACCGATGTGCATGAGAGTCCTACTTACTTCATTTACGGTTATTTGTTGGTTTCCTTTGCGATGTGGAAATGGAAGGCACCAGCGAGGCACGCATTGGCATTTAACCCTGACACCCAAATTTCCAAGATCTTTGACCCCTAGCATGCTCCCACTATAAGAGCTCATGCAACAAAACACAACACTGCATTTTTACAGTGGCACAACGACCTCATCATAGCTACATAGAGAACGAGGATTCTGTAGGCACACCTAAACCGACATACCCACAATATTTGGTTCAACATGAACCATGATAGTACATTTGTGCAGCCTCTAGGTGTTGCTCTGACACTGTTTCACATGACCCCCTTGTCGTTTTATATGGACAAGGCCATTTTGAACAAGAAAGTCACTGTAGGGTCGGGAGTCACAAGAGAAAAGAAGAATCATGTGTCTCATATATGATTCTTGACATCTTCCAATGACCATCTCCCGCACAAACAAATGGTGCAGGCATAAGCACAAACTTGTCAAAGAGAGAGAAGACGCCCCTAATATCTAAAGAAGGCAAGGACGAAGGAGAAGAGGAGACATTACCTAGGTCATTTCCACTCCCATTCCCATCAATCCCATATGATGCCACAATCTTTGGTAAGAAATTACCTAAATCCATTTCTACTAATTTTCTTGTTAAGAAACCATGCATCAACTCTCCATCCACATCCACCACTAACACTATCATCACTAATGCCATTCTTATTTATTCCCTTCCACCTCAAAATCACACTACCACCCCCATCCCATCCTTTGTCCCCACTATCACTATTTTGCATGATCCCCCAGTCACAACCCAACCCACTCCCATCCAAGAGGAGTTCTCCCATCAACCACCTAGTTTGGTCATGACAACCCTATCCACCACTCCATTTTCCCCCGCCCAATCCCATCTTAACACCAGTGAGCCAAATTATAAAGACCCCTTCACTACGACCATAGGAACCACCGTCCCCATTCTATCCCCCTTTCCCCAAGTTCTACAGGTTCATGTACCACTTGACACCAATCCCCAAAATATACTCTCTGTAGGGGCTGAGAAATTCATCAAAGTGTTGGAACAACTGAGTCAAGATCCTCCAAATGAATTTATGGACACCCAGGAGGACACTCATTATGCTCACAGTGCGAGCTCCATTAAAGAACATATTGTGCCTATGTTGCAGGATCCACAACAATTCTACGAAATATTGGAATTGTGCCTAGAGCACACATATGTGGTTGGGATACTTCCTCAAGAGGTCCAGGACAGGCTTGCATGTAGCTTTCGTGTTACGTCTCCTAGTCCAAATGGCGTTGGAACCCCCAATATGTCTGAATTCTATGTCGCCTGTGGCCAAATGCTTGCCTCAAGGTTTCCCATAGATCCATCTCTCACTAGTGGAGAGCTTGTGGCTTGTTCCACACCACATATCTTGCATCTTATATGGACCTCCACTGATCCACTTGAGCAACGGATCACTTCGATCGAGCAAACAAATGAAGAGCACACACAACAGATGCAACAGTTGTGCCAAGACATAGTTGGAGCATCAACAACCAAGGATCATGAGCATCAATTGCGCACACTAGCCAAGGCTACTGTTGCAACCATTTTTGACAATTTTATCCAAGTATGGCCCTCATTCAAGAAGATTGCCCCTGAACTCCCTAAGGATACTACCACGGTTGCACCAGTGCACCAGGTTGAGCTTATGGTTGAGGCATGGTCGCAATTAGTAGGGAGAATGGATAAACTACAACAACATATAGAATCCATTTGAATTAAGGAGTAGGTTTAGCCTAAGGCCATGCTAGAGAAGATCACCCAGGTTGTTGTCAAAGGAGACACTGTCCAATATTCCCTTCATTGTTGGGATAGTTAGTGCAGTCAGTTGTTTTCTATGGTCAACAATTGGGTCGATGTATTAGAAAAGTGGAACAATCCCATATAATATCTTCGGATTCAAATCCAACAGATGAACAAGGAGGCACAAGTGCTCATTGACCCCATTGTGTAGTATGAAAAGTTTGTGGAGATTCAAGAAGTCGATGAACAACTTGATGGAATGTATGAGGCCACTCGAGTTGCCAAAAAAGAACACAGGGACTTCAATTTGATAGTTCAGGATACTTATGTCAATATGCATCGATTGGATTCTACTACAGAGAGTGAGTGGAAGACATTGCTAGCCAATAAGCCTATGGACCCTAGTGTTGCAGCTGCATAAGAAATCGTTGTGGGAGCCTCCATTTTGGTGTAGAAATGGAAGGAACGAGTGCAGCAGTACGATAGCTTCCACCAGCAGAAGTACATGTCATCCAAGAGTTGGGCCCTTTGTTTGAAGGAATCCCCAGTAAGGAAGTGGAAGGTTGACTCGGGGTGAGTCAATGGTTGTGGTCGGGGCCCGTTGGGCCTTCCATTTTTGGACATGTTGAAGCTTTGGGGAAAGGGACGAATGCTAGATGGAAGATGAAGAAGAAACAAAAAACAGTTAAAATAATGGAGAGTTAAATGAAAGTATAAAAATAGCAGAGACAACCAAAAGATTCATACATCAGCTGGACAAGACTTAGTGAAAAAGGCCAAGAGCATTGAGTGCCAATGAGGAAAAGCCAGAAAAATAAAAAAATAAAGAATCCAAGAAGCGACCAAGGGAAAAGTATAAATATGAAGCTATGTAATAGGAAAAGGGTTGGGGTCACTTATTGTTTTTCTTGCTACAATAATGGTCTTTGTTGATAGTCGTGTTTCCTTTACAACACGATCTTGAGTCTGTACTGAGTTATGTGAAGTTGTATCTTGTTGTGCAAGATATTGTATTGGAGACCTACGATGTATAATGATTTTGGAATGTTGGAGATGCTAATATAAAGATGTGTTTGGGCCCTAAATTTTCGTGTTGTAATGATATGATATGACATGTATGAATCTATGGTTCTGCTGCACAATTGTTTCTTTCTTATCATTTAGGTTTCTGTGGTGAGAGATTTGTTTAGAAATTGTCGGAAGAACCACAGTGTTTTTGATAGCTTGTCGACGTTTCGGATCCACAACAGGATCCATCTTCAGGACAAAAAAGCCTGGTTAAGTATTTGATCGATGTTTATGGATATCTTTGGGATCTACTGCATATCTATAACTAATGTTAATATAAACATGATGTTGTGTTCTCTCTGACTCACTTCATCATTCCAGTCTCGGCTACGCCTCGGGTGTAACTTATTTCCCTTGCAGAAGGATGAATATGTTGGTGTGTCTAGACTACAACGCTGCCTTTTTTTGGCAACCTTATAGAACCTTAGTCTCAATCTTGCACCAACATGTACTCTGTTTTGTCGTCCAAAAAGATCGTAAACCTACCCAATTTAATCCCATTTCTCCTCTTTTGATATATTACTCATCCATTTTGGATAATAAAGGAAAATAAAGGCATATAAGGTGATTTTTTTATTTTATTTCTAAGTTTAAAAAATTAACAAGTTGAAATACTTAAAAATCGATTTTATCAACAATTTTAGGAATAATTGTGTTCTTGTGATCCTTCATTCATAAGCATAGTTGCAGATCGATTTGGAGGAAATGGGCACATGGAGCATGTTCTGCTCCTTCATAATATGATAATTTTCCCTTTATATTCGAGAAAATCATCTCATAAATGCTCAATCAACGCCTTAATCAATGTAATGCCAGCAAAGAAAATAACATAACAACAAAAATAGACAATTAGGAAGTGATCTTCAGACACAATTTCTGGATTGGTCTTCCAAGGGGGTGACTTGAATAGAAATAGAAGGATTTTTTTCCTATAGCAAGGGTGCAAAATCCCTAAGTGGACGAGAGGTCCTCCAAACCCAAATCTTTCTAGAAAAACAATGGACACGATCCCTAATAAGGTGTCCATACTCATGAAACCTCCCAAATTTGAAGGGAACTCCTTCATAATCAAGAGCTTGATGAAAGAAAGAAGGACATCTCTTGATGGCGATGGAGTCCGCGAATCCTTTGGATAGATGAAGGCCCACTAGGATCTTTTGGATACATTGAATCCCACTAGGATTCTTGCCACCCCCATATATCTTGAATCCCGAAAAGAGTTATTTGATTCATATAATAGACCCAAGGAGTTTCATGCCTCCTTGAACATGTCCTTGGACCATAGAATCAGTGGGAGGCATGGCATTCAAACCCAAACACACGTGAAGTTTACCTATGTCGAGCTTGCATAAAAATCCAAATTCCTTTTTTTAAGGAATAAGGCTCATGAACCCCATTTCCAACAATTTTGTAGAATTCTATTTTCATCTTCAGTAACTCAAAAGGACCAAGATTTTCTTCTATCCAATTTTCAAGAGAAGGATCTCCCATTCTTCAACTCTAGAATCTACCAACTAGTGAAAGAATTCTCAAATTCCATTATTATACCTACTGATAGGGAGTGTATATAGCATTTGATATGGCATTGAACTACTATTAAATCATGTTGACTGACTTGATAGTGTATATAGCGTTCTATATGGCATTGAACTACTATTCAATCATGTTGACCGACTTGAATATTTGCATTTTAACCAAAGTTTGAAAAAAACTTATTTTCTATTTAATTATTTATAATTGATTTTTCCAGCAATGTTATTGGATAACACATTTCATCTGTTATTCTACGACCGACAGTGTAATCTTTGGAACAACACCACACATTCAACTGTTATTTAATGCCTCCTCCTGCCAACATCAGTCCCGAATTTAATTCCTGCAACCAACCGTTTCATCCACGAATGGTCATGCTCTGACCATGCTCATCCCCCTATGTCTGTTGTGCATGTACATATAAGACACATTTATGGCAGTCTGCGTGCCACATGACCTTCGCAGTGACACATGGCCTCACAGTGTCACTAGCCACCACCATCGTCATCCTTCATGATGGATAGATCGACCCAAGCCAACTCTCTGTATTCTCACTCACTATATAGTAGTGGGGCAGGGGGTAGGTCATCCTAGTTTCAATCTCTTCTCTGTAATAGACAAGGCAAGCTTCTTTCTGTAGTGGCTAGGCTAACCTATAGAGCTAGAAGAATTGATACCAATGAATGAGTTCCAAGTTGGCTTGGAAGAAATCGTTGAATGAAGGGAAGGAGGAAAATGCTCATCCAAGCTAGGGTGAGACACATGAATGCAAACATCATGCATGAATGCAATCTTTATTATGTTGTAGCATATGAACATGAATTCACCACAACATTAAGATAAAATGATTGTACGACAAGATTAACTACCTTTACATAATATAAAGTAAAATTATAAATTAATCCAATCCGATTTTCAGTGACTCAAGCCACATAATTAATCAATTAGATTTTGAGTGAATTGCAAACTACATGATAACTCAGTGTTTGTTAACCCTACATCGGCAGGTATTCGCTACCACGTAGCCTTGTTTCGTTTAGCTTTACATTGTCCTCTAACAACACATTGATAACCTCTAATTTGTACTTATACATTTTCGCCTTTTGCGAGGGTTCCCTGATACTTCAGGTCCTAAACTTTCACTTACAGAGGTTCTGGGATCAGGGGAGAAGAAGCCACTCATTAACTCGTTCTTTAGATTTCCCCCCGGGGCAGCCACAAGTACATCCTTCAATGTGCCTCAAACCAAACCCTCCTGCCATCATTTAGAGTGGGATTCCACCTTCAATGGAAACCACGAGGGGATCGTTCCACTGTGGTGGGATTAAATTCCCTCCCTGCTTCGTATACCTGGCATAATCTCCAAAGCCCGTCAAATTTCTTTTTTCGTCCTTGCATGGGATCACTCTGTGTGGGCTTTCAAATCCAAAGTGAGCTGAGGTGGTTTATCGCCACCGTTTCTGGATTACGGGCAGCCATGTCAGGGTGCTGATGATTCGAGATTAACCCTGGCCTCACCCCGAAAAGGTCCCTACTAATGTTGAGCCCTTCCTTAGACACAGGAAGAAGGGGTGAGAGGGSTCCAGGGTGGCTTGGATGTCCTCGGAGTCAGCCCAAATTTGCTGGTCGCCCAAAGGATCATCCGAGTAATTCACCAGGTCATCCTCCATGGAGCTTGGAGGAGAGAGAAACAACGATCAACACCCCTGAGGCCTATAGTTTCTAAACCCTAGTTACTGTGAAAAACTTAGGTTACAGGTCGTCCTCCATGGAGCTTGGAGAAAAGAGAAAAACATCAATCAACGCCCTTGAGGCCTACGGCCCCTAAACCCTAATTACTGTGGAGACCCTAGGTTTCATCTAAGGCCCTCGAGTGACCGCAGAGCCTCCCGATTCAAATATTCTCCTCTATAGTCGATGCTAGTAGTCGATATATGACCTAATCAACTGAAAAGACTTTCCCAAACGCTTCATTAAAGTGATAGTCAAAGCTGCTCGAGCTGGATGCCGAGGTGGCGGAGAAATCAGGAAGAAATTGCCATTTCGTCAACAATGACACCTAACTAGTTTCAATTACAGAAGCAATATAAAAGGTCTTCTGATTGATCTATAAGTCCAGCCATCAATAACTTCTCAGCTTTGTTAAGAATAAAATCACAACTTTATGCAGAATTTAAGGCATCGTGATCGATTTATTTCAATAAAAATTACTGTCAACCGATAGAATAAGACCGCATTTACCGTGCTGGTTTCGAAGGGCCCATTACGACTGACCTTGATTGACTTGGAATAATTTCATTTTACAGAAATTACAGATAAAACATTGCGCCGCATGTGGTGACCCGCGTTCACATTTGCTATCAGCTTGGGACGATTGTGTTTCTCCATAACTTCCGAGATAATGCGGAAAGCCCCGATTTCCTGCACAGGATAGGAAAAGATAAATGAAATGTCCAGTGATCGTATGAAACACGACCAAGTTTAGTACGAAAAGATCACGGTAACACTATCTTCTCTGTTGGATGACGTTGCCCATAAAAAAACAAGAAATTGGTTTATGAATAATGTGTAAATGAAATAACNGATAAATGAAATGTCCAGTGATCGTATGAAACACGACCAAGTTTAGTACGAAAAGATCACGGTAACACTATCTTCTCTGTTGGATGACGTTGCCCATAAAAAAACAAGAAATTGGTTTATGAATAATGTGTAAATGAAATAACTCACCAAGTGGAATGTGGCTTGGCCCACACACACACACACACACATATATATATATATATATGTGACAAGCCACATTCCACTTGGTGGGTTATTTCATTTACACATTATTCATTATTGAGTCAAGTCAATAAAGAGAATAGCTTTTAAGTGATTTGTATGTCAATTATTCTTATAGTACTTCACTATTTTCTAACTAATAGTGATTCCTTACAAAGTTCTTTCATTAATATTTCATTTGTAAAATATTTGATCAAATTCTCCATTTTGTAAAATCTCAAATTAATGAAAAAAACATGTAGAAAGTTGACATTGAAGAGTTGGATGATACATTGAACATTGTAATGCACTAGAAACTCTACAAAGCATTGTAGATGTGAGAGCATTCTTTGTTGTAAAGAGGGTTTTTGGTATAACAATAAAGAAAGAAAAGAAAAAAAAGCATAAAAAATAATATATCGTGGAATGTATAATCATGTTCATTTTATGTAGTTTTAAATAAAATTATTTAACATAAATTAAAATTTAAATAATAAAAAATTAAAAATATTTAATTATTTTTTTTTAATATCAATACTTAGTTTATTATATAAATAAAGGGAATCATATTAAATATTTTTTAGAAAAGTATTTTTAATTTATCTTGAAAATGAGAGTATCAAAATCATTATGGATATAGAGTACATAGAAATAACTATATTGGGACATCTTAACCTATGTTTTTTTGTCATTGCTTTCAGAGGTTCATTCTACACTCTAGTATTAGGTGGATGTATGATTCAGTGCTTAAATTCAACATGGAGATGACATGTATCACTCTTAAAAATAATAATAATAATAATAATAATTAAGTAAATGAAAATTGTATATGTGGGGTCTAACATTTTGCACTCTAAAACGGGTTAAGGGTTTTCACTTGGAGAGATTTGATCCCTCTTAGCGCTTCGTAGAACCATAGTTAAGATGGGTCTATATTGGTTGATATAAAGACACATAATTTGCTTGGTTTACTTTTCTTTGTTTTCTTAAAAGAGTATTGGGTGTTGATATTCTTCAATGAGAGTCAAAATCAATCTTGAGAGAGATAAGGTTAAGGGGGAATTTGAAGACATAAAATTTGGATCTTAAGTTTGAGGGAATAAGATAAATATTAATGTGAAATGATAAGGATTTTCAAATTTAATAATATATTTACTACCTTCATCAAGGTTTAAAATAACAAGAGCCACATAGTAACAACTCCTTGTCTGTAAGGTAGCTAGAGAGGTAGTG
>SNQJ01S0105254.1:30282-40425 GCA_010110895.2 Picea sitchensis
GAGGCTAGGTTGGCGTTGAGGTTGAGGCCTTGTATTATTGATAGCTCAAATGGGCTACCATGCTAGTCTTTTTCTTCCTAGGGATGGGCAAAAATCTTTTCCTGATTAGAAGTGTGGACTTTGTTCCAGAGATCTTCAAGAGGTAGGGTTTGGATCTTGAATACCCTTCAGTTGTGCTCCTTCTAGACCTCCCAAGTAATAACACTAGGTAAGAGGTTCCACACTTTGTTGGCGATAGGGTTCTGCGTTATTTTTGATGGTCATTGTTCTATGGTGGCCCTTATGGATTTCATGTTGTGGCCTGAGAGCCTAAAAAGGAGTGCCTGGAGGGTCCAAATATTTTATGTATAGGAGCAGGTATTTAAGAGGTACTCAACAGTTTCCTCGTGCATCTGGAAAAGAGGACATCAAGAGGGGCTAGAGAACCCCCATTTGCAGAGATTGTCCCTTGAGTGAGAGCTTTGTTTAGGGTTATCATCCAAAGGAAGGTTGAGACTTTTGGCCAGAGACTTTGTTTCCAAATCTTGAGCCAGATTTGGGCTTGAGGATTCTTGCTATGTTGGGAAGCTATCTCGTAAACTTCTTTCATTGTGAAGGTTCTAGAAGAGTTTTTGCCCCATCTAAGTCGGTCTTATTTTTCGTAGCTACATATTTTCCTTTTGTTGAGTTTCTCTAGGAAACCCTCTATGATATTTCTATCTGCTTATCTAGTCCAACCGTGGTAGGCGATCTATTTCCTCCATCGACTGCAAGTTGTTTCTTTTGTCTAGTATTGAGCAACCCTGATCTTATTTTGGGTTGTCATTCCATCTTGAAGTCTAAGATGAGAAGGTTGGTATTCCATTCTAGGGAGTTGTTTCCAAGCATCCTCCCAGAAAAGAGTTTCCTTTCCATTGTTGATTTCTGAGAAGTAATTTTCTTAAACTAAGTGTCGATTTTTCCAAGTTAGGTTCCAGAGGCACAAACCCAAAGGGGTATTGTTCATTCTAACGATCTCCCTGGTTTGTTTATTTTGGGTGTATTTTATTTTCCATATGCTAGTGCATTGGGAAAGGGGATTAGTGATCCAACACCACAACATCTTAGCCCCTAGGGTTTGACTGAGGGTTTCTGGATCCCTCAAGCCCAGTCTACCTTTCAGTTTTGGAAGACAGGTTGTTTCCCATGCCACTAGAGCCCATTTCTTCTTGTTTCTTGAGCTACCCATAGGAAGTCTCTTTTGATATTTCTTATCGCTTTAAGAATATAGTTTGTGGCTTCTATAACTAAGAGATGCTAGATAGGAATTTCTTGGAGGACAGCTTTGATGAGGATGAGTCTATTGGCTATATTGAGAGAACAAAATGACCAATTGCCTATTTTTTTTTCATCTTGTCTAGGAGGTCCTCTCAGATTTTTTTCTTTTGGGAGTTCTTTGTTAGGGGAACTCCTAGGTAATTGGATGAAATCTTTCTTGGTTGGAACCCTAGGAGACCTGTTAGGTGATGTTGGATTGGTTGGGGGGTGTTGAAGAATAATATGTTATTTTTCTCTTTATTGGCACACATCCCTGAGGCTTCAGAGAAGTTGTGGAGGACTTTCTTTCTTGTTAGGTATTCCTTCAGAGTTGGAGAAGCCATTACTGTATTTTCATCTACAAATTTTTTATGCGAGGATGGGGATTCTTTTCCATGGAGAGAAATCCCTTTCCAGTTTCCTATATCTACTTATGCCTTGATAGATATTCCCAAGCCTTCTTCCATCAGGATAAAGAGGAAGGGAGAGAGGGGGTCTCCCTAATGAATACACCTAGTTGGGGAGAAGGTCAGGGAGGGGGGACCATTAGCCAAGATAGAAAAAAGGTCGAGGAGAGAAGATAGTGTATCCATTGAATCCATGTTTCACTGAAGCCAAAAGCGTCCAGGAAGTTGAGGATGTAGTTCCAGTTCAGGATTCCAAAGGATTTTAAGAGGTCTAATTTGATGAGCATTATGGATTTCTTGGAGGAATGAATAGGGTGGATAAGGTCATGTGTTAGGATGATACTATTTAGGATTTGTATGCCTTCCACAAAACTTGTCTTCTCAAGGGATATGACGGAGGGGAGGAGGGGTTTTAGTCTATTCGTAATGAGTTTGGAAATGATTTTGTAGATAAAATTGCAGAGACTTATAGGGTGAAACTTGTTTTGGGTTTCTACTTTTTCCTCTTTAGGGATAAGAGTGAGGAAGGTGGCATTGAAAGCTGGGAGGAATGTTTTGAATTTCCTGGACTCTTCCACTGCTTCCCAAACTTCATTATTTATTATCGTTTAGCAGGCATGGTAGAAGTCCATTGTGAATCCATCTGGTCTTGGATATTTCCCTTTCGACATCTCCTAGATCACTTTGTCTACCTCTTCCATTGTGATTGGCATCATCAGGGCTTCATTATGATTTTCAGTTATCATTTTTGGAATATGCTGAGTAATCCTTTTTATCATGGCCTTTCAATTCAGTTGTGGTTCTTACATAAAATTTATGTAGTATTGTAGAATATTTGATTGGATGTCTTAGTGGTTGATTAATTTGTTTCCTTGTTGATCTTTTAGTGAGATATTTTTTTTTTGGTGTCTCATTCGTATCATCGAGTTGTGGAAAAAATTTGAGCTTCTCTCTCCTTCCTGGAGCCACCAGATTCTTGATTTCTCTCTCTAGAGAATTTCATCGTGCTTTTCTTTGGTTGCTATCTAGGCCATGAGAGATACTTATTCCTCTATAAGCTCCTGGGAGTGCCCTGAAGCGATCATATGATGTTGGTTTTGTTTCATTCTTTATTGCAATTGTTTTTTGGCTTGAAATATGTTGCCAAATTTTGATTTATTCCATTCCTTGATTTGTTGTTTCGGGTTCTTTGGTTATTGATGGAGTCTTTACATCGGGTAGCGTGATTTAATAGATGTTTCCTTCCACCAGGAGGGAAATATAGAGTGGAAGGAGGGGTCTGATAGAAAAAAGGATTCAAAGTGGAAGGGATGGTTCTTGGGAGTAGTTGGGATGTTGACAAGGAGGTTGATGGGCCAATGGTCCGAGCCATGATAGGGGAGAATGGTGCTTTCTATGGTGAAGTTTTGATGAATAAGAGATTATGAGATGAGGAAGTGATCCAAATGGGAGGCTATGTGGTGCAGGTCAGCTCAGTGGTTGCTCCAAGTAAAGGTTCCATTAGTGGTTTCCCAATAGACCAAGCCCAAGTTGTTGATGGTGTCTTTAAATATTTCAAAGTCTTGATACATGCAATTTAAGCCTCTGATTTTTTCTAGGAGAGAGGTTATGATGTTAAAGTCTCCCCCTATGATCCAAGGTTGGATTTCAAAGAGAGGAGAAATGAGGGATAGGGACTACAGAAAGGATAATTTCTCTTGCATGATTTGAGGGTAGTAGACGTTGGTGATGTAGCCTAATGGCATGATCCTATTGGTTGGAATTTGGTTGTGATGGTGCAGTGGATGATGAAGAAGGAGGAAAGGGAGATTTTAGTGGGGTTCTAGAGGATGGACAAGCCACATGAATCTCCTTTGACATCTATTTCTATGATATTGTGGCTTCTCCGTCATTTGATGTCCATTCTTTCCATAGTTGTGGAAGTGCACTTGGTTTCTTGTATCATTATTAAGAAGATTTTCCTCAGATATCAAGGTATTCAAGCATATTTTCTTACTTGGGTTGTTAAGGCCTCTTACATTCCATGAGATGAATTTCATTGGGAAGGTTGGGGGTGTGAGGAGAATTTTTCCACCATACTCTCGATCCTTCCAGAATTTAAAAGGAGTTCTCCCAGTTCTTGTAAGATTTGCTTGTTGGATGGCCTTCCTCTTTTTTTTTCATCTTTGGGAGCCTTAATAATTTATTTGCTTGAAGTTTTTTTGATTCCTAGAGAAGCAGTTACAATGTTATTACCTTTTGGGTTCGTTGTTCCTTTCTCTTTATTCCTCAAATTTATCAAGGCACTTTGCAATAGTCTTATTTTTTTATCTGGTATCGAGTGTTCCTATTTCCGTTCACATGTTGTTGTTATTCCTTGAAGATATAACTCCTCCAGATCCATGTATTCTAGATTGTCATGCTCTTCCTTTAGGGGTTCATAGGGGACCATTGGTTCATCTTGTTTTAGAGGATGGGGGGAGGGAGCGTTAGAGACAGTAAGTTCTTGTTCTTGATCAGATTGGGCACTTGGTTGGGTTTCAACTATAGGGTTTGGGTCGGGGGCTTCTTGATCCGAGAGGTTATCTAGGGAGTTGAAACTATTACTGATGCGAGGGCCTTCGAGATTGGGTTGGGTGGGTATTTTCTTTTGGGTTTTTCACTTGGCTTGGAATTTTTCAAATCTTGCCTCGTCCTTTTCTAAATGGGGATTAGGGGGGTATGTTTTCTTATTCAGGGGACATTCTTGGAAAAGGTGCCCATGAGCATGGAATTTTTGGCATCGAAAGGGAATGTGTTCATAATCTAGGGTCTGGAGCCAGTTGACCTCCCTATATCTGAGGAAAATTGAAGCTAGCAGAGACTTGGAGACATTGAGGTAGACACAGATCCATGCGTAGGAGGTATAGTGGCCTTGAAGGGTGGCCTCTACAATTCTGACAAAGGATCTGAGAGTTTTCCCTTTACCCTCTGGAATTTTCGTGCATTGGTACTCCTGCGGGAGCGAGTACAGTTTGATCATACCAGGGATGCAGTGAAATCTTCCTTTTCCAGACTGAAGTTCTCTTTCCAGATCCGCATATATAGGCCATCATAGTTGATGAAGTGCAATCTTCCTTGGAAGACCCTTTCTCAGTCTTCCACCAGGTTGAAGATGGTCGTAAAGAATCCTTTAGATCCCAGTTTGAGGGAGATATCTTCTTTGGGCTTCCAATTGGTTTTGATCCACCACATGAGGGATTTCTCAGATGACCAAAGGCCCATAAATTTGCATATGAGAGCATGGTATTGCATGTATTGGATGTCCTCCCCCAGGAGGGGCGACAATATTTTGTATCGCGAAATTTCCTCTACATGCGAGATGTAGGTCGATAGGTTTTTCTTGTCGGTTTTCTGGTTCTGTGGGGTTTGAACTAGGAACGATTTCAAACTTGTAGGGATTTCCTTAGTTCCTTTTGTATGTTATGTTTCCATTGGACTGGGCGAACTTGAGGTGTCAAGGGTGCAGGCAGTGGTCTGGGGTTGTCGGCTGCTACCAACCAGTATGTTTTAGAAAGAGGGGGTAGCTCCTCCTTGAGCGAGGGCCGCCATTGCTAGTTCGGGAGGTCATAATAGGGAAGAAGTTGCAGACCTAAAAAACTTTCGGGACCCTTGAAGATGATTTTCATTCTAATCTATTTATAAGTTCGACCATCAATAACTTTTTTAACTTTATTAAAAACAAATTCATGATATTGTACAGGTTTATGTATAATTTAAGGCATTGTGATCTATTTATTTGATTAAGAATGGCACTCATCTCTTTATGAATAATTTAAAGTGTTTATGCATATTTTAAGTTTTGATCCAAGTTTTCTAATTTTCATTAAAATAAATTCTTCATATACATTTTTAAGGAAAAAAATTGATTACTTGGATAACTGTGGAAGGTATTCTTATTATTTTTTCATTTGGATGATAAAAGATAGATTTATTAAATGGAGAGGGGTCAATTTCCAGATTTCTCAAGGATTGAGAATGCATTTAACTTCTCACCATATATAAATATAATTTTGTGAAATAAAGGAATTGGATAGTTAGAAAAAAATTTATATGACATTTAAGAATATATACAGACAAAGAATTCTTATATTCTTAAAACGTAATTCAAATACTCTTTCATATTTTAAAACATAATTTTAAGGATTTGTTTTTTTTTTATCAATAAGAGAAAACAACAAAATTTAAGATAAGGATTAGCTATTTTACAATTATTTCCCTAGGTATTACTAATAATTTTTCGAGATTTTTTTTTTAATATATTAATATATTTTAAAAAAATTGTATTTAAAAAATTTTATAAATTTTAAATTTTAAATTAAAATGGATTTAAAAATAATCTATATTTTCTTATTTCAATTTTTCAATAGTTAAAATAATAATAATAAAATAGTTAAAATTAATTTAAGTTATTAATAATAAAATCATTATAATAACATTTATTTCATTAAAAAAATGTATTAAACAATTAAAATTAATTACACACCATTAACAATTTTAATAAATATAAATCTATAAATTAAAAATTATTAGACTTTTATAACACAATGCATATTCTAAATGAATTTCCGTATTCTACATTCTCTTTTTTTTGGAATTTTTTTTTCCAATTTCTAAGAAATCTCATTATCCTTACATATGGTTTCATAAAACTTCTTGTAAATTTTTAAAATCAGAAATTAAAAATATGACATGTAATTGATGTCAAACGAGGGGTTGGAATCCAAAATGTACGATAGTGTAACATCCCGCTCTGGTACATTGAGAAAACTTATTTTTCGAGGACACTTGCTCACAAGTGATCCGGACTATATGATATTAAAATATTTGTCCTTGATTATGATGCGTTATGATAGATGACATGATGTTTTTTTCCATTGACATAGGCAGGTGCTATTGACTCGGTTTTACTGAGTGTGCAGGGTTTTGGACCTTGAGAATGCAGAGACATTGACAGAATCCCTTGGACTCCAGATCAAGTCAGGGAGTGTGCTATTGGGGTTTGATTGTTTTACTGTGATTTTAGTACATTTGATTAGATGATATGATGTGGACATGTCTGACATGATTGTTGATGATGCAGGCTGACGATAGCTTGCCAGATTAGACAATGTGGATTTTACATAAACTTAGGATCAATATTATTAGACAATGTGGATTTAAAATATATGAGGTTGTAGGATATTGTTTTAGTTCTCATTATCAAACTAAAGGGGAGGCTTTAACCTCTTGTCTTTGTGCATAGGTGTTCAGATAGACTCAGGTTTAAACTTCAAAATATTGAAAATTAGCAATTGTGACATCAGAGTAAGGTAATGGGTTTTATGTTGATTTTGTTGATGTTGATTTTTCTTGGCATTCATACCATGCAAATTAGATTGTGCATCAAACTTCTCTTCCAAGTCAATAATCAATGTCTTGATTGCTAATTTTTTACAATGGGAGTCAATATCATTCATATCGATGAGGAAAATCAACACTTCTAGTTCTTGCTCATCTTTGTGATCATAAACATCAATGTTTTTTTGGAAACAATCCCCTTCCTTGACATTTTGATATGGTGGGACTTATGTCCTTATGGAATTCTTGGAAGCAATCATCCTCCTTCATATTTTGATATGGTGGGACTTATGTCTTTATGGAGTCCACTAACATGGCTTAGTACCTTTAAGACATCTTTAATATTTTTATCATTTGTAATTTTTTTTGGATACAGAAAATAAGTCATATATAAATTATGTGTTTCTTGAATTTGCTTATATAACATAAATACATCTCTATAAAAAGAACTTACTATTCCACATTGGTTGAGAGAATTGGTCAATGATAACATATAAGCTCTGATATGACTAAATCATTGTAGTGTAGAGAGGTATTAAAATTCTAAGTCATTTAATCTATTTATCATAGAAATAAATATTTATATACAATTGGAGATTGAATTATTTAAATATGCAATATGTACTTACCATATTGGATCTGTAGTGGTTAGATTGAAATGTTTAAATATGTAATGCAATACCCACACTTTTTGGTGCCAAAGAAGGATGAGACATGGAAAATGTGCATTGATTACAAATCTCTAAATACAATTACTCTCCATAATTGGTATCCTTTGGCAGGGATTGTTGTCTTGTTAGATCAGTTGCAGCAAGCAAAGTACTTCACCAAGATTTGAAATCTAGATATCATCAGATCTGTTGGATATGTGTTATATTCTTTGCACGAGTAGTAGTGTTATATTCTGAATCGGGACCGCATTTTTCGGGACCACATTATATTCAGGTGGTTTTTCGGCACATGGTTTCTTTGCCGATGGTTTTCTATTTCCGGTTAAGGAATTAGGGTTTTGGACTAATCGAGGTCATTGGGTTAGGGTTTTGGATGTCGCTGGCTCCTATATGTATTTTGTATTGTAAACATTGTAACACAATGAATGAATGAATGAATATAGAATATGTTGGTTTTCCTGGTTTGGGTTTCCAAGGGAAAAATATCTGTGTAATGTTTGTATTTGCCATTGTATATTTTTTGTTCTTTTATGAATATCTGTTTACAGTAGATATTGTACAAGGTTAGAATTTACAAGATCAAGGAAGAAGACACTTTGAAAAAATCATTCAATATCGAACAAGGACTTTACAAGTGGCTAATAATGTTTTTTGGTTTGTGTAATGCACCAACTACTTGTGTGTGTTTAATGAATGATGTCTTGCATCAATTCCATTTATTTTTCATTTTTTATTTAGACAACATGTTGATCTTTAGTTATGCTTGGGAGGAGCATGTGTTACATATGAAGCAAGTGTTAGAGACATTAAGAAAACATCAACTACTAAAAATTAGTTCACTAAGAAATCCTTGGTGTACTTAGGGTAGGTGATTGGTGGAGGTGAGTTGAAAATTGATCCTACAAAGATATAATCCATACTTAAATGATCCACTCCTACTAATGTCACAAAAGTTAGGAATTTTGTTGTAGCCACCCAATATTTAAGAGAATTTATAACATTATTTTGAACTATGGAAACACCACTTGATCCTATAATGGCTATTCATAAGAATTTACTGCGGGATAAGAATTAGCATATTTCCTTTGAAGAACTAAACAAAATATTAATTGATCCACAATCCTTATACTACCAAACTTACACAAGTATTTTGAAATATAAACTAGTGCTAGTGGATATGTAGTGGAAGCAGTATTAATGCAAGGGAGGAAATCGTTGTGCTATATTTCTAAGTTATTCCATGAAGTAGTATTGAACTACCCTACATATGAAAAGGAACTATATTCCTTGGTTCAAGCATTAAAGGCATGTAAGCACTATATATTGGGTAAAGAGACCATTATCCATATCAATGACTAGCTCTACAATACTTGTAGGACTAGAGTAAGCTCCAACAAGTAAGGCACTACAAGTGGATGGGATTTCTACAATAATTTCATCTAGTGATTAAATATAAGAAGGGAACTATGAACAAGTTGGCTAAGTTTTTGTACATACTACCAACAACAAAAATTACAACTCTGAGAGTCATTATGCACATGAAGTCATTTCTGCATGAAGCATATAGAGAGGAGTATGTGGAAGATGAGGACCTCAAGGAAGTGTATCAATAGTTGTAAGGATAAAAGAACAAATAGATGCATATTATAATCTCCAAAATGGATCACTCTCCAAGATGAGCAAGCTTTGTGTAACAAAAAAAGAGTAAAAATAATGAGGGAGGACCAATATCCAAAGTTGTTGACCACTTTGGTGTCAAGAAGACTATGGATAACTTGTCACTAATACATATTGTAAAAATTCCGACGTTTTATTTGCGGTGTTATGGACAAAATTGTCCATATTGTCGCAAAATAGAGGAAATTAAAAAAAAAAAATCATATTGCCCGATAACGTCGGTCTTGCCACGTTGACGTCTCTCTTACCACGTTGACGTCTCTCTTGCCATGTTTTCCACCAGAACGTCTCTCTTGCCACATTTGTGACTTAAACGTCGTTCTTGCCACATTTCTGAAGATTGATGTCGCAATTGCGACGTTTTGGAAACTAGGTTTTCCCCTCCAACGATCACCTTAGTATGTTGACCAAGTCAAAAGACTAACGGTCACTTAGGTTTTTTTTACGTCGGAATTGCGACGTTACAAAATCTATAAATATGTTTCATTTGACGGATGTTGTGACAATTTTGCTATAATAATGATGTCGCTTTGGGGTCATAGTAGTTAGTGGTTAGAATGTTTTAGGGTGTGATTTCCATGTCATGAGTTAAAGGGGTAAATGATTATAGTGTGTAAAGGGCTAGAATCTATTTGGGACCATCATGAAAATTTCAGTGTCGAAGCATTGAGTACTTGAGAGGTTGGATGCCAAGTGAGTAGTAAAATGGTATCATGAGAAAAGCTTCCTTAAGCCTTAATGGAAACTAGCGTGCT
>SNQJ01S0105254.1:44892-60859 GCA_010110895.2 Picea sitchensis
ATAGAACATAATTACAATTCTTTTGCATATAACATGATCTGTAACGGGGCTCGGCCTTGGGGACGCTACATATGGGATTAAATTGGGTAGGTTTACGATCTTTTTGGACGACAAAACAGAGTACATGTTGGTGCAAGATTGAGACTAAGGTTCTATAAGGTTGCCAAAAAAAGGCAGCATTGTAGTCTAGACACGCCAGCATATTCATCCTTCCACAAGGGAAATAACTTACACCCGAGGCGTACCCGAGACTAGAATGATGAAGTGAATCAGAGAGAAAACAACATCATGTTTATATTAACATTAGTTAGAGATATGCAGTAGATCCCAAAGATATCCATAAACATCAATCAAATACTTAACCAGACAAGAAAGAAACATTTGTGCGACAAAACCATAGATTCATACACGTCATATCATATCATTACAACAAGAAAGTTTAGGGCCCAAACACATCTTTATATTAGCATCTCCAACATTCCAAAATCATTATATATCGTAGGTCTCTAATACAATATCTGGCACAACAAGATACGACTTGACATAACTCAATACAGAGTCAAAATCGTGTTGTAAAGGAAACAAGACTATCAACAGAGACCATTATTGTAGCAAGAAAAACAATAAGTGACCCCAACCCTTTTCCTATTACATAGCTTCATATTTATACTTTTCCCTTGGTCGCTTCTTGGATTCTTTATTTTTTTATTTTTCCGGCTTTTCTTCATTGGCACTCAATGCTCTTGGCCTTTTTCACTAAGTGTCGTCCAACTAATGCATGAAGCTTTTGGTTGTCTTCGCTATTTTTATACTTTCGTTTAACTCTCCATTATTTTAACTGTTTTTTGTTTCTTCTTCATCTTCCATCTAGCATTTGTCCCTTTCCCCAAAGCTTCAACATGTCCAAAAATGGAAGGCCCAACGGGCCTCGACCACAACCATTGACTCACCTCGAGTCAACCTTCCACTTCCTTACTGGGGCTTCCTTCAAACAAATGGCCCAACTCTTGGATGACATGTACTTCTTGCTGGTGGAAGCTATCATACTGCTCCACTCGTTCCTTCCATTTCTACACCAAAATGGAGGCTCCCACAACGATTTCTTATGCAGCTGCAACACTAGGGTCCATAGGCTTATTGGATAGCAATGTCTTCCACTCACTCTCTGTAGCAGAATCCAATTGATGCATCTTGACATAAGTATCTTTAACTGTCGGATTGAAGTCCCTGAGTTCTTTCTTGGCAACTCGAGTGGCCTCATACATTCCATCAAGTTGTTCATCAACTTCTTGAATCTCCACGAACTTTTCATACTACACAATGGGGTCAATGAGCACTTGTGCCTCCTTGTTCATTTGTTGGATTTGAATCTGAAGATATTATATGGGATTGTTCCACTTTTCTAAGACATCGACCCAATCATTGACCATAGAAAACAACTGACTGCACTCACTAGCCCAACAATGAAGGGAAGATTGGACAGTGTCTCCTTTGACAACAACCTAGGTGATCTTCTCTAGCATGGCCTTATGCTAAACTTACTCCTTAAGTCAAATGGATTCTATATGTTGTTGTAGTTTATCCATTCTCCTTGCTAATTGCGACCATGCCTCAGCCATAAGCTCAACTTGGTGCACTGGTGCAACCATTGTAGTATCCTTAGGGAGTTTAGGGGCAATCTTCTTGAATGAGGGCCATACTTGGATAAACTTGTAAAAAATGGTTGCAACAGTAGGCTTGGCCAGTGTGCGCAATCGATGCTCATGATCCTTGGTTGTTGATGCTACAACTATATCTTGGCACAACTTTTGCATCTGTTGTGTGTGCTCTTCATTTGTTTGCTCGATCGAAGTGATCCGTTGCTTAAGTGGATTAGTGGAGGTCTAGATAAGATACAAGATATGTGGTGTGGAACAAGCCACAAGCTCTCCACTAGTGAGAGATGGATCTATGGGAAACCTTTAGGCAAGCATTTGGCCACAGGCGACAGATCATTCAGACATATTGGGGGTTCCAACACCGTCTGGACTAGGAGACGCAACACGAAAGCTACATGCAAGCCTGTCTTGGACCTCTTGAGAAGTATCCCAACCACATATGTGTGCTCTAGGAACAATTCCAATATTTCGTAGAATTGTTGTGGATCCTGCAACATAGGCACAATATGTTCTTTAATGGAGCTCGCACTGTGAGCAGAATGAGTGTCCTCTTGGGTGTCCATAAATTCATTTGGAGGATATTGACTCAGTTGTTCCAACACTTCGATGGATTTCTCAGCCCCTACAGAGAGTATATTTTTGGGATGGGCATCAAGTGGTACATGAACCTGTGGAACTTGGGGAAAGGGGGACAGAGTGGGGACGGTGGTTCCTGTGGTCGTAGTGAAGAGGTCTTTATAATTTGTCTTAGTGGTGTTAAGATGGGATTGAGTGAGGGAAAATGGAGTGGTGGATAGGGTTGTCATGACCAAACTAGGTGGTTGATGGGAGAACTCCTCTTGGATGGGAGTGAGTTGGGTTGTGACTAGGGGATCATGCAGAATAGTGATAGTGGGGACAAAGGATGGGATGGGGGTGGTAGTGTGAGTTTGAGATGGAAGGGAATAAATAAGAATGGCATTAGTGATGATAGTGTTAGTGGTGGATGTGGATGGAGAGTTGATGCATGGTTTCTTAACAAGAAAATTAGTAGAAATGACTTTAGGTAATTGCTTACCAAAGATTGTGGCATCATCTGGTATTGATGGGAATGGGAGTGGAAATGGCCTAGGTAATGTCTCCTCTTCTCTTTCATCCTTGTCTTCCTTAGATCTTGGGGGTGTCTTCTCTCTCTTTGACAAGTTTGTGCTTATGCCTGCACCATTTGTTTGTGCGGGAGTTGGTCATTGCAAGATGGAAGGAATCATATATGAGACACATGATTCTTCTTTTCTCTTGTGACTACTGACCCTATAGTGACTTCCTTGTTCAAAATGGCCTTGTCCATATAAAACGACAAGGGGTTCATGTGAAACAGTGTCAGAGCAACACCTAGAGGCCGCACAAATGTACTATCATGGTTCATGTCGAACCAAATATTGTGGGTATGTTGGTTTAGGCATGCCTGCAGAATCCTCGTTCTCTGTGTAGTTGTGATGAGGTCGTTGTGCCACTGTAAAAATGCAGTGTTGCCTTTTGTTGCATGAGCGCTTGTAGTGGGAGCATGCTAGGGGTCAAAGATCTTGGAAATTTGGGTGTCGGGGTTAAATGACAATGCGTGCCTCGCTGGTGCCTTCCATTTCCACATCGCAAAGGAGACCAACAAATAACCGTAAATGAAGTAAGTAGGACTCTCATGCACATCGGTGCATGCTTGAAGCATTTTCGTGAGCAGGTACTTACACCAATTGAGTGGTGCTCCTACCTTGTATAACTTAACCATTGATATAACATCAAGCATGCATTCACCCCAAGAGTAGTTCTCCATGACTTTTTTTGGCAATTAAATAGCAGGTACAACAAACCTTCTCATCATTGATTGGCTCAATGTGAGCTCCACGACCTCCTCTCCTGGTTCGATACTTGTCATAGAGGTTGAGTTATCCCTTCTTGCAACCATTCTTCCTTGAACCCTTGAAGCCTTGTGTTACACCTTTCCCCTCCATGGATAAACCAATCAGCTTGTGAATGCCATCCACATGGATGGGATAGGCCTTATCCAACCATAGGGTACCATTTTTCACTTAGCTAATGACGAATTTTGTGCATCGTGTGAATTCTCCTGTGGTTCCAAGCACTGGAAGGTCATTCAAGTTCATCAAAGTAGAGTCCCAAAGGGGTAGATAGGACAATTTCCACTGCCACTACAAGTCAGCGGTCAGTAGAGTCATGCAATCCATGAATGTTTGAATATCCATCTGAGGATACTGTGAGGCATCTGTGAGGTCGATGTCGAGCAACATAGTTTGTTTGGATTTTCCATGGAGATCACCCATAACTTCGACCTATGGATCAATGAATTTCGCTAGAACGACGACCTTTGGAAGGGTTCCCCGGGTTGTAGTGCGAACCATATTGGCAGACCTATACTGGTAAACAAAGAAAACTGGTGGACAAAGGCATTGGTGCAGGCTCACAGAATGCTAGAAGGGATCTAGAGTGAAAAATTCAAATAAAAGACTAGAAGGAAATGACTTGAGTGGGAGGCGACCATAGGTTTATAAAGAGTAATGAGGAAGGTGACGCAGGACGCACATGGACATGTCATAAAGACAGAAACCGTGTATCTTAATGCGACAATAAAAATGGGTCTGGTTATTAATCATGGACATATCTATTCGGGGATCTCGACAATAAAGGGAATAATCTACAACATGATAGTGGGACATTAGGGAGAACAGAGAATTAATTACTGCACCACCAATTAACCGAAAAAGTATAGATGGTCATTGGGACTTAAATGTCTCGGACTGGCAATGATCGGACGATGAACAAAAGGTACCAACAATATTTAATGAACTAAGTGACAATGAAATGGCATAGATTTCGAACTTGGAAGTTACTAAATACCAACAAATTTGACGCAGACCTCCTCGACCACAAAGGCATGATCCAAGATGGACAAACTAACAATGACAAGTAGACTCTAAGACAAGTGACAGTTGGACACGTCACCATTTATTGAAAAAAAATGGGAAACAACAAAACAAATGAAAAACCTACCTACTTTATTCACTCCCTATAAGAGGAGCACTGCGAAACTTATTCTTATTGAGAAGAAATGTAGGACTTCGTGTGTGTGCCATTCACCCATAGTGGATGAAGAATACCATTTAGTTATGCTAGTTTGACAACTCCATATTCTCGAATTTCCACAACTATGAAGGGTCCAAGACAATGTATTTGTAATTTCCTTGGATGTTTTTGATACTTACTGTCGTACAACAAAACTTGATCACCTTGCGCAAAAGACCTAGTCTTAATATGCCTATCATGCCAAGCCTTATGCCTAACCTTTTCCACAGTCTGATGAAAGTATGTCAGAAATCAGGCTTCGTCCAATTCAAACAACTCTACGACTCATTCCACAATTGATTTGTCATCTGTCATATGAGTTACCTACACAATATATAAGCTCGGAATGATAAAATTAGAGGGGACAAATGCTTCTCAACCATAAACCAGTTGGAACTGAGTATACTTATGCAATTTCTTTGTAGTAGTCCTCTAAGCCCATAATATTGTTGAAACCCTTTCATCCCGCTATCCCTATTTTAACAACATACCTTGGTTAACCCTCTTTCCAAAATCTTGTCAAAGGCTTCGACTGTACCATTTTTTTTGTGGATGATATGGGCTGCTTTTGTGATGATGAATTAGGAATTCGCGGGTGAGAGTGGCTACCGTCTCGCTGATGAAATGTGCACCATTATCGTTGGCCTAATTTCGAGGGCATCCAAACTAAGTGATGATGTTCTCAAAAACCTGGTCGTTGTATCTGTAGAGTGATCTCTGATCGATTCTTCTTTAGCCTAGCGGGTGAGATATTCAGTAGCAGTAGTGATATACCTTGTTTTCAATTGCTTGGCTTTCAAGTGCTGGGCGGGTGGAGTGATCGGTCCTATGAAGTCAACTTCCCATTTAGCCCAAACAAGATGTAAGGGAAACTCATCCCTGGGCGACGACTTACTACCCCTTTGAAAAACATCACAGGCGCATAATCTTTGGCATCTTTAAAGACAGTCGGCCACCATAATATTTGGTGGGTTATAAATTTCACTTGGTGGGTTATTTCATTTACACATTATCCATAAAATAAATTTTTATTTTTATGGGCAACGTCATCCAACAGAGAAGATAGGGTTACCGTGATATTCTCTCGATCTTTTCGTAATAAACTTTGTCGTGTTTTGTACGATCACTGGACATTTATCTTTTCATATAATGTGCAGGAAGCCGGTGATTTCCGCATTATATCAGAAGTTACGGAGAAATACAATCGTCCCAAGCTGATAACAAATGTGAACGCGGGTCACCACATGCGGCGCAACGTTTTATCTGCAATTGCTGTATAATGAGAGTATTCCAAGTCAATCAAGGCCAGTCGTAATGGGTTCTTAGAAACTAGCATGGTAAATGCGGTCTTATTCTATCGGTTGACTGTAATTTTTATTGAACTAAATCGATCACTATGCCTTAAATTATGCATAAACACCTTCACCTATTCATAAACAGCTGACTGATTCGTAAATGCGGTCTTATTCTATCGGATGACTGTGATTCTCTTTGAGATAAATCGATCACGACGCCTTAAATTCTGCATAAAGTTGTGATTTTATTCTTAACAACGCAAAGAAGTTAGTGATGGCTGGACTTATAGATCAATGAGAAGACCTTTTATATGCTATATTTCTTCTGTAATTGAAACTAGTTAGGTGTCATTCTTGACCAAATGGCAATTCTTCCTGATTTCTCCGCCACCTCGACATCCAACTCGAGCAGCTTGACTATCACTTTAATGAAGCGTTTGGGAAAGTCTTTTCGGCTGATTAGGTCATATATCGACTACTCGCACCTGTCAGAACAAGAAAAAAAAGTCATCATTGTAATTGTAACTGTAGAGAAGAGAAGATTTGAATCAGGTGGCTCTGCAGTCACTCGATGGCGTTACAGAAACCTATGGTTTCCACAGTAACTAGGTTTTAGAGACTATAGGCCTCAAGGGTGTTGATCGTTGTTTCTCTCTCCTCCAAGCTCCATGGAGGACGACCTGTAACCTAAGATTTTCACGGTAACTAGGGTTTAGAAATTATAGGCCTCAAGGGTGTTGATCGTTGTTTCTCTCTCCTCCAAGCTCCATGGAGGATGACCTGGTGGATTACTCACATGATCCTTTGGGCGACCAACAAAATTTGGCTGACTCTGAGGACATCCAAGCCACCCTGGGTCCCTCTCATCCCTTCTTCCTATTCAACATCAAGGAATGGCTTAACGTTATTAGGGACCTTTTCGGGGTGATGCCAGGTTTAATCTCGAATCATCAGCACCCTAACATGGCTGCCCGTACTCCAGAAACGGTGGCGATAAACCACCTCAGCTCACATTCGATTTCAAAGCCCACACAGAGATCCCATGCAAGTACGCAAAAAGGAACTTGACGGGCTTGGGAGATTATGCCAGGTATACCACAGTGGAACGATCCCCTCGTGGTTCCCATTGAAAGTGAAATCCCACTCGAAATGATGGCAGTAGGGTTTGGTTTGAGGCACATTAAAGGATGTACTTATGGCTTCCACGGGCGAAAATCTAAAGAACGAGTTAATGAGCGGCTTCTTCTCCACTGATCCCAGAACCTCTGCAAGTGGAAGTTTAGGAACGGGAGGATCAGGGAACCCTCGCAAAAGGTGAAAATGTATCAAACACAAATTAGAGGTTATCGATGTGTTCTTAGGAGACAATGTAAAGCTATATGAAATAATGGAACATGAGAAGTCTTTCACTAGTTGGTAGATTCTAGCGCTGAAGAATGGGAGCTCCTTCTCTCGAAAATTGGATAGAAGAAAATTTTGGCGCATTATTAGCGTACATTCTCAAAAGCATGGTGTTAGTTAAGGGATAGCTAGCCTTTTCAGGTTACTGAAGATGCAAATATAATTCTACAAAATTGTTAGAAATGGGGTTCCGAGGCCTTATTCCTTAAAAAATGGAATTTGGATTTTGATGCGAGCTCGGCATAGGTAGACTTCACCTGTGTTTGGGTTTGAGTGCCATGTTTCCCATTGATTCTATCGTCCAAGGACATGTTCAAGGAGATAGGGAACTCCGTGGGTCTATTATATGAATCAAATAATTCTTTTCGGGATTCAAGATATATGGGGGTGGTATGAATCCTTGTGGGATTTGATCTATCCGAAGGATCCTGGTGGGCCTTGATCTATCCAAACGATTCACAGACTCCATCATCATCTAGAAAGGCCCTTCTTTCTTTCATCAAGCTCTCAATTATGAAAGAGTTCCCTTCAAATTTGGGAGGTGTCATGAGTATGGACACCTTCTTAGGGATTGCGTCCTCTATTTTTCTTGAAAGGTTTGGGTTTGGAAGACCTCTCCTCCACTTAGGGATTTTGTACCCTTGCTGTATGAAAAAATCCCTTCTATTTCTATTCAAGTCACCCCCTTGGAAGACCAATCCAGAAATCGTGTTTGAAGATCGCTACCTAACTCTTTATTTTTGTTGTTATGTTATTTTCTATGCTGGCACTGCATTGACTAAGGCGTTGCTCGAGGGTTTATGAGTTGATTTTATCGAATCTAAAGGGAAAATTACCATAGTAAGAAGGAGCATATCATGCTCCATGTGCCCATTTCGTCCAAATCGATCTGCAACTATGTTGAAGAATGAAGGATCACATGAACACAATTCTTCCTCAAATTGCTCGTAAAAATCGATTTTTAAGTATTTCAACTTGTTAATTTTTTAAACTTAGAAATAAAATAATAAATCACTTTATATGTATTTATTTACCTTTATTCAGCCAAAATGGATGAGGAATATATCAAAAAGAGGGAAAATGGGATTAGAATGGGTAGGTTTACGATCTTTTGAGACAATAAAAGATTGTACATGTTGGCACAAGATTGAGACTAGGGTTCTCTAAGGTTTCCAACATAAGGAACTGTTGTAGTCTAGACACGTAGGAATATTCATTCTTCTGCAAGGGAAAGAAGTCTCAATTGAGACTTGGATGATGAAGTGAGTTAGAGAGAACACAACATCATATTTATCTTAACATTAATTAGGGACATGTAGAAGATCCCAAAGATATCTATAAACATCGATCAAATACTTAACCAGACAAGAAAGAAACAATTGGGCGATAGAATCATAGATTCATACACATCATATCAGATCATTATAGGAAGAAATTTTAGGGCCCAAACACATCTTTATATTAGCATCTCCAACATTCCAAAATAATTATACATCGTAGGTCTCCAATGCAGTCTCTTGCACTGCAAGATACGACTTCACATAACTCATTACAAAATCAAGATTGTGCTACGTAGGAAACATGACTATCAATAGAGACCATTACAATAGCAAGAACAACGGTAGAAACCCCAACCCTCTTTTCCCTACTGACACTCGATGCTCTTGGCCTTTTCATTTCTCGTCCAATTGGCACATGGTTCTTTTGGCTTTCTCCATTGTTGTTATACATTCAATTAGCTCTCCATTCTTTTAATTGTTTTTTGTTTCTTCTTTATCTTCCAACTAGCATCCATCGCTTTCCCAAAAACTTCAACATGTACAAAAATTGAGGGTACAACAAGCCCCAAACACAACCGTTTACTCGATCGAAGTCAACCCTTCACTTCCTTACCGGGGCTTCCTTGAAATGGAGAGCCCAACTTTGGGATGAGCTGTATTGTATGCTGGAAGAAATTTTCATACCAATCCACCCGTTCTTACCACTTCTGCACCAAAATCGAGGGTCCCGCAACAAATTCTTGTGTAGCTATAACATTGGGCTTTGTAGGCTTAGTGGCTAACAACATCTGCCACTCACTCTCTGTAGATGAATCCAATTGTTTCATCTTGACATAGGTATCCTAAACTTCAGGCTTGAAGCCCTTGAGTTCTTTCTTGGCAAATCGAGTGCCCTCATACAATCCATCAAGTCGTTCATCAGCTTCTTGGATCTCCACAAACTTTTCTTGATGCACAATGGAGTCAGTGAGTACATGTGCCTCCTTGTTTATCTGTTGGATTTGTATCCAAAGATCTTCTATGGGCTTGTTCCTCTTTTCTAAGATGCCAACCCAATCATTGACCATAAAAAACAATTAACTGTACTCACTAATCTCGCGATGAAGGGAAGATTGTACGGTGTCTCCTTCAACAACATCCTGGGTGATCTTCTCTAGCATAGCCTTAGGTCGCTCCTGCTGCTTAAGCCAAATGGATTCTAGATGTTGTTGTAGGCTATCTACTCTCCTTGTTAATTGTAACCATGCCTCAACCATAAGCTCAACCTAGTGCACTAGCGCAACTGGGGTAATATCCTCAAGGAGTTCAGGGACAATCTTCTTGGATAAGGTCCATACTTGGATAAACTTATCAAAAACGAAAGCAAAATTAGACTCAACTAGTGTGCGTAATCCATGCTCATGATCCCTAGTTGTTGATGCTGCAACTATGTCTTGGCACAATTGTTGCATTTTTTGTGTGAGATCTTCATTTGTTTGCTCGATCGAAGTGTTCTACTGCTCAAGTTGATCAGTGGATGATCCAAAAATCCTTAGATGTCAATTGGTTCTTAAGAAGAAATTAAACATCCGACCAAATTTGGGAAATTAAGATCGTCATGACTATTTGTGAAATATCAAGTGAAAACACTTATTTACCCATAAAATTCATTAACTAATAATAACTTGCGGAAATAGTGAGTTTCAAAATAGAGATAAATAGAGACAACAAATAACAAGACTCATTACACAGTTTGATAATAGAGTTCACCCATCTTGGGCTAGGTCTATGGGTTCGCTTCCAAACAATGAGACCACTCTATTAATGTTCAAATGTTTGATACAATGATGTCTTACAATGGAAAATTTGAATACAACCTTCGATTATGCTTCTCAAACCCAGAAACATAGGTTATCGATGAATTCCTCACAAAATTTTGAGAAAATTGTGTATAAACTTGACTATGTTAGAACAAGTGCTCAAAGGCCCCCTTTTGCATGCATACCGAGACTATGGGTCTTATACATAGAGAATGGAACTAAGACTTTCATACAAAAAAAATTGGCACAAAACTAACATCACCATCAGATTCCTCTCGAAATTCTAAGAAAAATGAGTACAAACACTCTATACCTTTCTCAAATAACTCAATAGCACTCAAAACAAGACAAATCCAAAATATGAACACCTCTTGCATAGAAATCAAGAAAAATATGCACTTGGCATGAACTTCGGTGCATCTCTTCTACATTCTGACACACATTTTCATTGTCGTGCAAAGGCTTGGTGCTAGGTTTATATAGGGTAAGTCGTCCCCCTATATGCTTGGGATTCATGGTTACAACTTTAAATATAATTTCATTGGTTGTTCTAACCAACAAATGCATGTGGAACAATGGTAGGCAACATATTATTAAGTCATTGGAATATGCTGGGAATATTCCTCGATAGGTCATAAGTTCGATTCTCATTCGACCTAACTAATTTTATTCCTTAGCCAAATTTGGCCAATCGGAGAGTGCCACGTGTCACTCTTCGGTTGGTCCACCTGCTACCTACATCATCATCCTACCACATCATCTGCCACCTGTATGTACATATTTGTCACCTCAGCATCTAGTCACCTGCCAACTATATTTTACGGTCATGTCACGTTACCTGTATGGCCTGCCACATGTCACTTATGGATAGGTCCAACTAGACCCCAAAAATACCAAATCTAAGTGGCATGTGGCAGCCTCTCGTGCTACCATGCTAGCTTGCTAACCTCTGTCAACTATACAGATGGCCATGTGGTAGCTTATGGGTCTACCATGTGGCATCCTTATTTTTCCATTTGCCTTATTTTCTTGAAAACTTCAAATAGCCATGACTTTCTCATATGACGTCTATTTGAGGCGATTCATGTGTTGTTGGAAATCTATTGTCAAGCTCTTTGCAATGAAGTAATTTTCAAGAGAATTTGAGATGATCATTTTTTTTATCATTTTGGATCCTTCTGGATCTCTTTGAATGTTTCAGATCCTCCTGGATCACACCTTCCCACTGAAGAAATTTTGGTCCTCCAAAAGTGTGGATATTTCAACAACTTAGTGATGATAACTCTTCTTCACTCTCCCACCTTACTGAATTTCTCTTCATGGATTATTCAACAAATTAGTGATGATAAAGCTTCTTCACTCTTCCACCTTGTTGAAATGCACTTGGATTGGTTCCCATATTGGAATTGATCTTTTTCTTGGATCTTCATCTTGGATACGGATTTGATATCCTTCTTGAATTTCCAAAGGATCAAGGAAACCAATATAGATTAGTGTACTTATGTCTCCTTCTATGGAACATGGCTCTAACTCTGGATCTTGGCAATAACTCTAACTTTGGCTCTGGCTCGCAACTACTGGCTCTGGTTACTAGATATAGATCTAGATCTAGTTTTTGTCTCACTGATTCCTTCATTAAATAATTATGCTCAATGACTCTCTACTCTATAATATCCATATCTGAATCTTGAACTCAACATTCACTCCCATATCCTTGTTTTATTTCTTGAAGGTAGTCCATCTTGACAATCATGAAGCCAAGTCAAATGGTGATCTATGCCTCTCCCATTTTGTCTTACTATTCCTATATTGTTTAATGTATCTGTAGGAGTATTTGAATGAAATTTTTGTTCATTTCCTTCTCTCCTACCCTTAAAGAAAAAACTCAAACATGTTTTCCACAAACATTTGTATTGTTTGACTTGCTTCTTTATAAGGTATACATCTTAAAGGAACATGGAATTTGCATATGAACATTAACGTTCCATTTTAGTCTTCTTCCCAAAATGATAACCATAATTGTTCCACTATAGGATGCTTCCTCGTAATGGAATAAAAGTCTTTCAGTTGTCTGCCTCTGATGTCGATGTTGATTCTGAATGTCAAAAATCACTGGATCCAATTATAGGCCATCCAAGCAACCTATATAATCTCCAAAAGTCTGGTTCATTTATAAATGAAGTGAGAGTAATGTCGCCTCATTTTTCTATTATCATCCATCCTTCTTGCTTGAATAACGACCACCTGACTCATCACAATAATAATGAAGGCTGAAACAACATTACTTACCAAGTTAACAATTCCCTTAAATTCACAAACTCCACCATTCATTGTTGCATCTACTAAACATACTCCATTATTTAGTAATAAACTGAAAAAAAATTTGGATATATAGATGCCAAAGAGAATAAACCATCAACATATTTTCCCTCCTTAACATGAACAACATCAAGAAAAAGACATGTTTTACTTTCAACCATAGGCTGTAAATATGGATCCTGGATGCTAGCATTAACTAGCATTTTTACGTGCCTTGTAGTGACAACTGTGAAATTCTTATTCATCTGATGAGCTCTCACAATGAACTCAATCCCATCCTTGAAAAGATAATACTTGTTAATTTCCCTATAGAAAATGACCTTCCTATCATACAAGTATGGACTTCCCAAAACCATCCCGCAAATTTCAAGTGGAACAAAGTCTAACTCTACCTCATCAATGAAACTGGATGTGATATCAACCCGTAACTTGCATTGCTTAGTTACCTGTAACTGGTCATTATCACAAATACAACCCAAAAGATACGGTCTTGAGTGAGGCCTAGTTTCCAATCCCAAATTCTTAAAAACTTGCTATGAAATAAAATTCAGTTGTGATCCACTATCAATAAGTGTATCAATCTTATTATGCTTTGATATAACTTGTAAACGAAACAAGTTTTTTCTTTTCCTTCCATCATGGATTACATTAGCCTTTGAAGAAGACGTATGTGAACTAGAACTAGCAACAAAAAATATACCTTTAACGCCCATAGTTGTAACTTTAGAATCTGATCCAAGATCTTGAACTATAGATATGGCCTTTTGTTTACCCTTGTCCTTGAACTTCCTTGGTAGCCTCTTTGGATGCAACTTCCAACATGTTTCCTCCTCATGTCCTTTCTTCTTGCAATGAGAACAAGTAGGCTTCTCTTTTCATTTCCCCTTCGACTACCTCTTGAAGTTATGCGACTTTCCTTTGACTTTAATACCACTTCCCTTGGCTTTCTTTCGATATTCATACATTTCCTCCACCATGACCTTCATTTCCATGAACGCGGAAAATAATGCCTCTTCAATACCAAAAGGATTTTGATTAGAATAATCCTTGTCTTTTGTTGAATCCATTTCTTGTTTTCAAAATGCATGCCTCGAACCAATCTTAGGAATGTACTCTTCAAACAATCCTTCACCAAGCTTGAGTTTGGACCTCATAAGCTTTCACTTGCAAATACATGTCAAACCAACTCTGATACCAACTGATCCAAAAATCCTTAGATGTCAATTAGTCCTTAAGAAGACACTAAATATCTGATTAGATTTGGGAAAACACAATCATCATGACTATTTGCAAAATATCATGTGAAAACGCTTATTTATCTGTAAACTACATTAACTGATAATAAATTGCGGAAATAATGAGTGCCAAAATAGAGAGAAATAGAGACAACAAATAACAAGGCTCATTACAAAGTATGATAAAGGAGTTCACCCATCTTGGGCTACGTCTCTAGGTCTTCTTCCAAATAGTGAGACTGCTCTACTAATGCTCAAATGATTGATACAATGATGACTTAGAATGGAAAATTTGAAGACACCCTTCAATTCTGCTACACAAACCCAGAAACAAAGTTTACCACTGAATTCCTCACGAAAGTTTGAGAAAAATGAGTATAAACTTGACTATTTTTTGAACAGGTGCTCAAAGACCCCCGCGCAGGGTTTAAAAACCCTTTTAAGTTGCACAGGAACGTGGAAATCGCAATACGCGAAATCCAGAATTCATCGGGACCGTCCATCTAGGGGACATGTGGCTGCCAGATGGAGTTTCGATACCCAAGAAACCAAAGGAAAGGAACCTTGTTTTTGCAAGTCACGAAATAGCGAAACCCAAAATTCTGAAACGATCCACACCATAGATCGTAAGAGAGGAACTTGAATGTTGGATCAAGTGGAAGAGTAGACAGTAATTTTAGAATTTTGGCAAAACGTAAGTTTGAGATGTGTGGATGCATGAACTCCCGATGCCCGAAACCCCGAAACATCGAAAATATTTGCGTCGTAGATCTGAGAGAAGTCTAACCATTGGATTTCCTTGGAATGGACGTGGACACATGGGTGTGCACCACGTGCCAGTGAGTTAAGAAGACAAGCGAGAATGGTGGGACCTGATGATGTCACTGAAGGTGATGTGGACCCTCCTGAATGTACCACGTGCCACCATGGTTAAGGTCGACAGTAGTGTTGTGGGCCCAGAGAGTAAAGTAAATCGAAATTTCAAAATTCGGGAGTTGGAGTGACATCGAGTTGGGAGTCACTGCATCGTGAACTCCCGGGTATCGAAGACCCGAAACCTGAAGTGCCGAGTTCGGAAATCCCTACCGGGGTTGGCAGTAGCTATGCTGTGGGCCTAGGGGAAGAGAGGTTGGAAGTTTGGGAGTCGATATTTGAAGAGGGAAGCGAGTGCGAGAACCTCCGGGGACCAAAAACCCCGAAACCCAAAACACCAAAGTTTCAAAATACTGAAATTTTTGAAGGTCATAAGAACTGTCGAGGATTTAACTATTGGAAGTCCCGAAGTCCCGAAGTCCTGAAATTTTGTAGAGCCAAGCAGGGCTCAAAAAACTTTGTGAAGTCAAAATGTATCCTCACTCACGTTGGTTTATGAATATTATGATTTTGTTAAAGGATAAGGCCTGACAAACTCCGGTTGACTGCACGTTGTGTGTGCAGAGTTCAATGGGTGTCAGGACAGCCAAGTATACAAATGGAAGAGGTACAGATTGCCTCCGAAACAAAGGATGAAAGGGTAGGAAGGAATGTCAACTTGGGAATTAAAGGATCAAACTCTAATGGGCATGGAAAAAAGATGGATAAGGAAGGGCATATGATGAAACTCATTGAAAGATTGCAGAAAGATTCCTAAGCTCGCCGAGATGATAGCCAAAAGCTCATGAAAGTCCGAGATAGGCAGGGTGAATTCAACTTAAATATGTTGAAGAGCCTGGAAAGAATAGAAAGGAAATTGGAAAAGGAGAGTGACACAAGAAAACCAGAGAGTCGCAGAACCCCTGAGAGGAAAAGAAGATCAAGAAGTGTCAGGAACCCTGAGAGGAGAATAAGATCGAGGAGTGGTAGCAGACATCATCGTCGCTCTCCAAA
>SNQJ01S0105256.1:9707-21257 GCA_010110895.2 Picea sitchensis
AGCATTTGCGCACTGCATCACATGTTGGAGCTAGTACTTCTTACTTCATATTCAGCCCCTTCTACAAAACCTCATGTTCATGGTCCTGCTTGTAGTGGCATGACATGTAGCAACGCGTCTTAGAGATCCGAAGCTCATGTCCGCTTCTTTTCCGTAGAGCTAGCCCCAACCCCCTCATATACAGATATAGTTCTCTAACCGAAGATAGAAGCGCTTATTCACTATATTGTTGCGGTTTCCATAAACATTATTGAATTAACCATTATTCTACAAGGTGTAAAGGTTTATGGAATGGTTTGAAATGAAAATGTCGATTCCACCCCAACAAAAGACGATTCCACTAGTTAATGTGTTGCTATGATTGTGTATCTTGTGGCAAGATGTATGGTATGGGGCCCATTTCACTCTCATGTATATAGTGGCTAAAATCTAGTGTTAGTTTCAGGCCCCTAGCTTGATCTAGAAAATCAACCACATAGTAGGTTGTTATCTTGAGGCATTTGTGTCACATGCAAAACCTTATTCAAACGTTTGTAGTGTATGGCCACATAGTGTTTTTCTACACATTTGTATGTGTACATTATACAAATGTGTATGCAAAGAATGACTTCATATCCACTTACCTTCTTCACTAGATTTTCCCAAAGTGTATTTATAGTATTGGGATAGATGCCAAGTTACAGGAGGTTAGGTTATTGACCCTTTGATAATTTTGGAAAATCTATTTATAAATCACAACATTAATATTGTTTTGTTGAAGGCATCCTTACAATACTCTTACCATGGAAGAAGCCTTTTTTACACTACGATGGAGAAAGTGGAGTAAAGACATTGTGGGATATCAAATGGATAATCATCGTGTTAATGACTTGCAACCTCGGAGCTATGAAAAGATTCCCTCCAATGGTGATATAGGAACTCAACTTTGCTAAATTGGCCTTTATCTTAGAATTTTAGTGTGATAACATCTATGATTTTATTTTAGTAAGGTAATAACTTTAGTTTATGGAACTAGTATGTTGTATTATTGTTGATATGATTGATGTGCCCAGTATTGCATTATTATTGAGAAACCACACATTTCCAATGCACATATTTTCCTACTTTTATTTAATGAAATAGAAGTTTTCAATCCTTGGGCTTAGTGGCCATTTGCTTATGTAAGAGATAAGATGATATAAAAAGAGAGGATTCACATGTTTGAATCACATGTTTAATATAATCACAAATGAATATCAACACTATTACAAAGTCAATAAAAACATTGGCCATTTGCTTATGTAAGAGATAAGATCATCTAAAAAAGGAGGATAGGTAACGACAGACTTTCAGAATGGTGTTCAGGTTTGACAATGGTCTACAGAAACATGGTTTTTACTTCTGAGGGGCATTCTTTGTAGATTTTGATCATTTTTTCTTCCTCAAAGGGCTCTGACACTATGGGGGAAGACTCTGGTATACTGAGGGTGTGTCAAAGCAACATACTATCTATTTAACATAAAACTTCTGACCCTATCTTATTCAAAATGACCTTTTCTTCTTGCGAATATTGTTATGCACACCAGCCGATGAACTATGGGAAAGGAAAAATGACTTCTACGGCATAAGGGGTGATGGACACTTGGGCCGCTTCGAGGAAGGGTATACGTTTTCCAACATTGTCTAGCAAATTGGATATGGACACGGAAATGGGTGAGATTGTTATTTCTGTGTCGAAAATGTCAGAGTCCTCTTCAATTAGAGTTTATTATCTAGAGGCAAGATCTTGCTCAATCACGGATAAAATGACAGGGTTAGCGGCCATGGCGAAAAATACCTGTTAAGCAGTTAAGAAATCACGAATCTGATTCATTTTTGAGCTTGAGTTTCGAATGGATTATTTTCGCCAATTTTTGAATGTTTGAATGCTTCAAAATATCATAAAATAATGTCATGGCCCTCCTTTTATAGGTGCCTATCTATATCAGGGATTGGGGAAAACGGTTTTGAATAAACCGCTTTTCACCCCGATGTACTTTTGATGATGCCATGCATCCATGAATGAAACCACGATGGTTTTCCCCGACCCACTTTCGAATGATTATTCTTTGCGCTGCTTCATTGCCCAATATGCGCCTTAGACATTGATCTGGGTTGTTTCAAGATCAACGGTCCATCGGGTCCCATCAAATTTCGATATCGGGGGTTGGAGAAATCATTTTTAGGTAGACCTCTTTTCACCCCGATGTACCTTTGAGGGCGCAACGCGTCCATGAATGAAACCATGATAGTTTTTCTTAGCCCACCTTCGATTAATTATCCTTCGCGCTATTTCACCGCCCGATATGGGTCTGGGCCGTTGATTTGGGTCGCTTCAAAATCGACGGTCCACTAGGTCCTACCTTTCGCACCTCCGCTATATTTTTCCATATGCCGCCAGATGTATCTCAGTCCCCAAACTATCACGTTTCCATAGCGATGTAGCTCTTCGCTAAATTTCTGAAACTTGGATCCTCTCTGAGAATTGTTATGGTGATAACATGCTCTACGCCACTCACGATTTGGAGTTGGTAGGCATTGTACATGCTCTAAAGAAATGGAGACATTACCTCATGGGAAAGACGTTTGAGCTCATGACAGACCATCATGGTCAAAAGTATTTTTTTGATCATCCTACATTGAATGTCAGGCATATCAGATGGTTGGAATTCCTCTGTGAATATGACTTTCATATCAAACACATTAAAGGAAAGGAGAACAAAGTGGTCGATGCACTCAGCAGGAGAGCGCATGAACTACATTTTATAGCCATCATCATGTATCAGATGGATCTTCAAGGCAGAATCTCTGAGGCTGCAAAAGTTGATTCACAGTACATAGAATTGGTACCAAAATTGCAGCAAGGTAAAATGTAGCAGAAGGCTGAAGTTTTCGAATTGGGAATTGATGGAATTCTCTTGTACAGAAACAGAGTTTATGTACCCAACTCTTTTGAATTAAAGAGTGCAATTTTAAAAGAAATGCACAATGTACCTTATGCGGGACACCCAGGATATCAAAAAACAATTTTAACAGTCAAAAGCCAATATTATTGGTCAGGCATGAAGAAGGAAGTTGTTGAATTTATTGCCAAATGCTTGCAATGTCAAAAGGTAAAGGTTGAGCGTAGACACCCAGCTGGTTTTCTACCGCCGTTAACCATCCCTGAGTGGGATTTGGATGTGGTCACAATGGATCTCATCACAGGATTTCCCAAAACAAGCAAGCAACATGATAAAATCATGGTAGTAATGGACAAGCTTACTAAAGCTGCCCATTTTATTCCATTGAAGACCACTCATAAGGAAACTAACATTGTCGATATCTATATAAGGGATGTAGTACGACTGCACGGCATTCCCAATACAATTGTTTTTGACAGAGACCCAAAGTTTACTTCAAAGTTCTGGAGAGGACTATTCGAGGGGTTCCGAACGAACCTAAACTTCAACACAGCCTATCACCCTAAGTCGGGTGGACAAATAGAAAGAGTAAACCAAGTGATAGAAGACATTCTAAGGATGTATGTGATGGACAAACCATCTAAATGGGAAGATTATCCACACTTGGTAGAATTTTCCTACAACAATGGGTATCAAACATCATTAAAGATGAGCCCGTTTGAAGCACTTTATTGTAGAAAGTGCAACACCCCAATAAGTTGGTGTTGGTTTTTCTTCATATAAGATATGATGGATATATTATTGCAATGATGAGTGTTCCATATATATGGAACATATGGTGACCATCCATGAAATGATGCATCCCTTGAATAATCAATAATTATTTATTATTATCATTTACTTATTATATATTATATTTAATAATCAATAATTATATTATTAATTATTATTCTAAGAGAATGTCTTCCCGATGTTGTCCAAACATGAACACTCTTTCTCAATGAGGGAGACATTCTGCAACATGTCAAGCTTGTCTTTGAAGTATCCAAACTTCACCCTAGACTCATGACACTTGTCTATCAGTCTTGGGAGACATCTCTCTCCCATCTGAACCAAGGAGAAACTCTTTATGTGGCTCTTCCTCTGAGCCAATTAACTCTCTCTAAGATTAGGCTCAGTTTGGGTCCACATGTAATAGCATATAGCATCTTAAGTCTTTATCATTCCTTGTCAAATCACCATGACTAGGAAAAATACCACACCAAGATCTTTCACCACAGGTACACACCTATGAGTGAATGTCGGCTTGATGCTAACCAACACGTGGAAAGCACTTCAAGCACCTCGAGTCCATATTATTCCTTGTCACGATCAAGGAAGGACTACGTCTGGGCCCATTTATCACAATTGCACATTTATGATAAATGTATCCTATCTCCCTTGGTCTGCAACTCAATCTAGGAGAAGTTTCGCCCGATGTTGAAACATTAACACTCCCTCTTAGCTAGGGAGGTATCTTTCCATAGTAGTACACAACAAATGTCCAGAGACACGCAGTCTCTGCCAGTGGTACACAACAACCATAGTAGCAAAAAGGTTTGTCACACATGGCACTCCCATGTGGACTTCTAGAGGCCACTCCATCTAGGAACACTTAGGGTCAACTCCCCATAGTGTGAGACGTCAAGGGTTAACTCTCTTGACATGTCCTCATGTTATATCCACATTGGAGATGGAGCTTTGATAGCTGCAACTATAGTTTGGGTTTGCAGGGAAAGAGGTAACTTGGATGGAGAGGTTTCAAATTTCAGAGGAAGAGTTTGAGCCTTTGGGGAAAACGAAATAGGGTCCAATGGAGAAGAGGTTTCCTCTTTTTAAGTCTCAGTGACTTTGATAGGAGGAGGAGTAGGAAAACTTGAAGTAGGAAAATCTTCAAGATTCTCAAGACTAAACCACTTTAAAATATCACGGGAAAAAAGGGTTTCAAAACTTTCTTCTTTGACTTGAGGGATAAAACATGAATATTCAATAGGGAAATTTTCAAAATCTAAACTTCTAGAAACTTCAGTAGAAGCTAAAATAAGAGGGTTAGATATGGCTACTTGAGTTTTAAAAGTAGAATCATATGAATGACCAGAAGTACCTGGTATAGGAGCTGAAAAGCCTTCTTGAGAAGCCTTTCCTTTTTTGAGAATCTTCTATGGGTCAGCTTTAGGTGTTTCCAGAGGTAGATGTGGAGTTTACATTGTGTTTCTGCCTTTGGGAGCCACAACTGAAATAGTGGAGTCGCGAGGTGCAAGCTGCAATCTTTAATGTATTGATTTCTAATACACCTTCAGAATCAATATTGCTTTGTCATTCAATCCCAAAGAATGTCTTCAATTCGTTCCTCGACAACGACACCAAGAATGTTAGCACTCATAATCACCCTCATATTGCACAGTACCCATCAAAATATCTATAAATGTAAATGAGTGATTAAAGGTCAAATGGATAAAACTCAGAGTAATAATGTTTTAACTCAAAAATATGGGCGAGCATGCATAAGAAAATGAGGTCTTGATTAGCTTCAGTCAGTGATTTGGAGTAAAAGTGAATAAAATGAAGACTTAATGAGGGAGATGTAAAGGTATGTTATTGACATCAGGTCTTCAAGCAGCCAAAGGAAGAAAAACTCAAACACCATAACTTCTTGAAATTAAAGTTAAAGAACACTGAAGAACATCATAGCAGTATTATAATCAAACATTCATCATAACACAACCATAAAAATCTCATATGGATCATCCAATCATGAGTACTTTAGTATAAGAGGCAAAAAAATGATATAAAGAGAAACTGACTTTTATTAATCAAAAAGTCTCAAGTCCAATACATAACCAGAGAACAATCTACTTAGTCAAAAATATTACAATCAGGGAGCCCTGCTCAACCATTCGAACCTATATAATAATTTAGAAGATGTATTTATAATCAAAAGAGGAAAGGAAACAAATAGAGGTGTGATCTGGTCTGCAAATTTCATAGCGCCTCCTCCAAAACAACTCTGAAGATTTTGTAGCGCCAATTCTGTGTAGCTCTGCAGATTTGGTAGCGCCATCCATCAAATGGTTCTGCAGATTCGATAGCGCCACTGTTGAAATAGTTCTACAGAATCAGTAGTGTCACTGTTAAGTTTAGCTAGGGGATTTTGTAGCATTATGCATAATCGGTAGCGCCATTGCAGAACATACTATATAGATGATTCCATAGCACCATGGATTTACGAAATGTCTGTGTTTTTTCTATGTGATGAGACTCATCCTTCAAAATCACAAAAAACTTAGTTGATGGACTAGGACACTGTAGATTCCTGTATAGGTGGAAAAATTATATTGTCCTTGATCACCTTAAACTTGAAAAAAGAGACCACCCATAAAAATGGATCTTTTATCCCCCAACTTACTTCATCAATCTAGCACTCCTCCTTGTTGTAGGAGAACTTCCCTCTGCCATAGCAACATATTTTTCCTTTGCAGGGATATTCCTCTTGATTGTAGGTGTACTCTTATTAACTTTTGGTTCATCTCTTTCAATTGCATCTTCTACCAAAACATTTAAGTTCTTTTGTGCCAGTTCATCCTTAAAATGTTGCAATTCCTCCTTCAGATTTTTGTTTTTGGACCGAAAGATTTTGTTTTGCCTGTAGAGGTTCTTAAGTTGCCTATGGAGAGGCAGGGCTCTTCTTACTGAAATTTTTTCTAGATCAAGGGTTTCACTGTACATGTACATGAGCTCCTTCATCTTTATTCTCCCAGTCAAACTTTCTGCTTTCAAATGACCAACCTCCTTCCTAGCCTCCCTGAGTTGTTTGATCAGTCTTTTGAAAGTGGGATTACTAGGTGGAGTGTTGATGTTGATCACCTCAATAGGTTTCTAAGTGGATTTACCTTTATCTTTATGATGAATAGAGGCTCTTTCTATCACCTCAATAGGCTTCTCAATTCCTTTACCCTTATCTTTCTCTTTCCTTGGAATTGAAGCCTTGGGTAGGACTTCTACTTCAACAGCTTCCTTGAGTGTTGATGATCTAGTAAAAGGCTTCTTGATTTTGATCTTAGCTGATAGAGAAGGTGAAGGGAAATGAAACTTCCTTCCCCTCTTGGATGTGGTTTTATTGCATGAAGGGACTTCTTCCAATTTAGTTGTAGGAGGAGGTGAGAAATATTTCTATGAAGAGTGATAAACCTCCCTCTGTTCTTCTTCAATTTCCTTAAGGGCTTCTTTGTCTTCAGTAGTGGGTTTTATTTTTATTTTCCTGCTTGTTCCTGTTGGGGTAACACTACTAGATGGAAAAGGGCTCTACATCCTAGACTGAGGGGTAGTATATCAATCTGCATATGGGCAGAGACAATGAATTGTTCCCAAGGAGTTTTCCTCTTCTTCGACTCTTCCATCGCCAACATTCTAATCAACCCAGAGTGAAAGACACTAGTGTCCAAAGCCTTGGACTTGGCTTGGACTCTATCAGACATCTTTCCCATTCTCCTCAAAAGATAAAAATGGATATATTCATTGCATCTTTACCAATGAAATGTACCAAGAGTATTATATAATACTGGTATAACATGTTAAATCTTTTGTAACATGTAAAATATCTCTGGGTGATCTTCAACATTTTATCAAAACCTTTAACTAGGTGACTTCTAGCAACTCCTTTAGACAATTTTTTTGTCTAATAGTCTGGTTTGAGGAAGTCCTTGGAGAAGGAAGCATTGAGGATCATGGATTTAAACCATCTCTCACCAATATTAGGAATCCCAGTGGTTGTTGCAATAGAGGCTTCAGATACCTCAAACTCAAGGTTTCCCACCTTAGTCTTAATGTCATCAAAGTGTAATGCGAACTGACTTGCTACTTCAGGGTGTCCCCTTTGCATGTTTTGGAAAAAAAGAGAGGCATCCAACCCTTTGGAAAACCTCCCTGACCATTGTCTCAGCGTCAAACAAGTGCATTTCAGAAGGTTCAGTCCTGACAACACTCCCTCCCTTGTGAGACTTCTTCCTTTGAGGTGTCTCCATGGATATAAATAGGGGATCAAAGGTTGTGGTGTAGTGAGGGGTAAAGGAAACAAACAGAGATAGGGATCAATGAGTAATGATAGAGGCTAATGGTTTCTCTCTCTCTCAAGTATTTTTCTCCAACTCTCCTTGAATTAACACAATAGACTAATTTGTTGGCTTTTCTTTAAAATGGAGAGAAAGAAACTCTGAGTTAAGGAAGGCAGGGATGCATTGGTCAATTTTATGTCACCACACCATGGTCATCAAAGTTTTGGAAGGGTAGGGACTTCTTCSAATCACTACYAGCAGATCTTGGGATGAATGAATGACGATACAGTGAATAGAAAAGGCTAATGCATGGGTCTTTGAATACAAAATATAGCACTGACCAATCCAAGTAAAACACAACACATGAGACATGGGACCTATAGCGTAGTTTTAGCAGTGAATTTCTGTAGCACAGTGTGCACACAAGGGCCAAGTGATTGAACGGGTATTCAATATTTAGAATAAAAATGACTTGACCTATAGAATAGGTTAAATCCAGGTGGCAAATAGCTACAAAGTCTGTGAAAAAGAGCTACATTTTCAAATGGAAGAGAGAGGATGCAGTATGCAACATTGGGTGCTACCAAAAGCCAAGCCAAGGGTATCTTAATACTTTTCCATGCAATTGAAAGGACTCACATAATACTTGGAGATTGTGACTAATAATGGAGGATCTGCAACAAACTAGGGAACTACTACATCCACCTCAACCTCCAATTGAGCTTTGACAGTCGACCCCGTAGCACAATCTGTAACTAGCCTGTACTAGTGATTTCAGTAGCGCTGAGCTTGGGATAAAAATTAAAATGCTTAAACAGTTAGCAAGCTCATAAATGAACAAATCTCAATATTATATTTAACGACAAGGGCGCTGAAAACTAGAGAAAGCATGACCTCAGTTGATTATAACGAATTATGGTAAAGAGAATAGGACAAAGGTGCGCTACAAAAACTCCTAGTGAGTTGGCAACGCCTTTTTCAAAATTTGATTTGGCCCCCCTTTAACGGACATAGGGATAGCATGGAAAGGATAACGAGTATGAGCGTATGGAGTGATGTGTCAAGTCATTAGGATCATGGGGTTGATTATGCTTGGTGTCAAGTCAAAATGTGAGTCAAAGACATAAACCATAAAATGAACCTAGGCTTAAAATCTATGTGTGGGCCAAAAGTGAGCCAAAACTCAAGTCTTTATTAACCTAAGCAAATCACAAAAAGAAAAATAAAGAAAAGCTAAAGTCTAAAGGATAAAAATTTAAAACTAAGGGATAAAAGACCCAAAGCAATTTCATGTGATAACACCTGGGATAAAAGATCCTTCCTGTTGTTCTGTGCAACTTCCTTGTTGTCCTTGCCAAGCCTAGGATTCCCTTGCCCGGTGGAGTTTAGTCCCAGCTCGGGGGTGACCTGTTGCTGAGCGTGATTAGCAGTGTGGTCTAAGGCTAGGAGGTTTGTGGAAGGTCTGCACGTAGTTGGTTGTCATCTATTAAAAGATAAGTACCAATTCTCTATTCGTTGTATGTTGTGTATTTGTAATTGCATTATAATTAATGAGTAATGCACGTATATATATGTTGCATGTATGTGTTAATGTTGCTCCCGTATGAATAGGTGTATGAGTAGAGTATTGACGTTTGTTTAATTATATTAGATAAATATATATTTATATGTGTGAATACCAAATGTTATCTCTATCTTCTGGTTAAGTTTTATATGTGATTATTTCCACAAAGTTACTTGGTGGCATGGCCTGGCATATTGTTTAAGGTCGGGAATGTCGAAGAAATGGTATCATAGCAGTAAAGACAAAGTTAAGGTTGTTTTGGTAGTGTTACCCGACCAGGGTCGTCGGTGGAGGGACATTACAAATTGGTATCAGAGCCAAGGTTTCGACACTAAGCCTAGATGGGCCATGTTAGGGGTTAGGGAGACAATATTTTAGGGTAATTTTTTGTCGAAAGGGAAAAAATTTAATTTCAAAGCATTCCAGAGTGCCAAGAGAATACCTTGATCATGTTATGAAGCTCAGGAGGTATAACAGTTTATGGAATGGTGGAAAAGAAAAGAGACTACAGTAACCGTGGGTTTGGAACCGCAAGGTTTGAAGTTGGGTCGTGGGAGCTGTTCAGGAGAAGGAGGATCCTTTACAACCATCAGATCTGGAGAAAGGTGCATGAACACTAACCCCTAAGTAATTCAAACTTCGCAACTTCAACAAAGTTTATGTGTAGTAGAGAAGAAAGGGTCGAAGTCGAAGTCCCGAAGTGACGTGGCCTGTTGATGTCACTAAGGATCACGTGGACACATGGGATGTGTGCCATGTCTTAGTGAGTTAAGAACCTTTACAAGATAGAAATGCAGTTAGAACGTGACACAAGGAAGTTGAACTTGGTGAAGAAGTTAGCTGGATCAGGCCCACATTAACTTTGATTACTATCTATCAAGATCGATGACCGGGCGACATTGCGGATATCGAAGATCCACGGAAGATAATTCTACAAGGCGGTCCTGCAGTCCAAACCACAGTTTCCTAGAAGGGGTATGTGTCAGCGTGGGGACAATTAAGGAACGATCAGTGGGTTACTTCAAAACTGCCAACCCATGTCCCCGCAATTTGAAAAGTGTAAAGTTTGATGTGACTTTTTGGTATCTTTTAGTTCAAGCATGGAAACCGTGGGCCCTAGTGGACGCGTGGCACCAGATCATGAAGTCTGGAAACTGGAGACTCCGAAAGAAATGGCTCGTGATGGAATGGGAGGAAGAAACCCCCAAATTTTTGTTACGTCGAAGTAAAGTGACGCAATGAAATCATCGAGGTGATGTGGAAGTATGAAAAGACTCACAGTTTAGAAGTTTGGGTTGAGTAAAGGTGGAATCATCTGAAGTCCTAGAGCCCCGAAGCTTCGAATTCCTGGAACCCCGAAGCATGGAGTTCCATAGTGAGTATCAGCCATTGGATGCTGGGAGACGTGGACTGTTGATTCACCCTACTTTGTGAGTTCGCCAATACAACACTCCGAGAGATTTTATGTGATGTGCTATGAAATCCGTCGAAACCTGGAGCCCGAAGTTTCAGGGTTCCAGATAAGCGCCCAAATCATAAGTGTCGGGTCACAACCGTGGTCACATGTGAACCAAGGGCTGAAGAAAAGCGGCTAGCACCCGAAATTTGTTACAGAACAGAACTAGGCTTAGATATTGAAGCATGAGGGGTTCTTGACCGACCAAGACCTGCAGAAAATGGAATCTGATATTGTTTTTATTGAATAAGACTAGTTTACTCCATAAATGTTTTTAAAAACTTATAGCTTGACAAAAATCCAGTTTATTGCACATTTTTGCAAAGTTAACAATTGACGGCTCGAACCGAGTTATTGAATAGTTCAGAGCATGGAGGAGGCACATGATGCTAACAGTTTGGAAAATGAAGTTATAGGAATGGATGTCCATTTAGGAGTTGAAGGATCAAACCCCAATGGGCATGGAGAAGAAATAGATAAAGACGTGGGCCTGATGAAAATCATTAAAAAGTTGCAGAA
>SNQJ01S0105258.1:0-15334 GCA_010110895.2 Picea sitchensis
GGGTCTCCAACTTCTCATGGCCATAACTCTTTAACCGTGAGGAATTATGTGACATTCCACATACCACCGGAAATGACATGACAAGAACTATCCATCTAGGATATTTTCCCTGACAAATTCACATTCCTTCATTTCATTATTCCACAATTAAGCATGGGTTCTCTTACTCCACAAAGCATCTTCCCGTGAGGGCTTTCACCATAAGGGGACCACTTTGGAGTTCTTGCATATTTACTTCTTATCAACCATGAAAAAACAATAATGAGTCATATTTACATCAAACACTATTGGTTCCATTACCCAAACCTTTGTGCTACAGGTCTTTCTTCAAGGGTTGACATCAATGACAACCAGCCTTAATCAACACCTTTGTCATGGAATATTTCTTTTATTCGTGCCCTCATCATTCTTTACTCTCCGAATCTCCAAAGCCCATGTCGGGAATCTCAGAATGCTCAAGAGTCATGATTTCAATGCCCCAGAACAATGATTCAATTAGTGTAACTGAATCGTAACTAATCAAGAGACAACGAAGCGAAACAACAACCCTTCGATCAGATTTGGTTTGATCAGCGTCGTTGGATTATACACGTAGATGTTTTTTTACTTTTCAATGCATAACCTTCTATATGGTGCCTAGAAGTTCTAGCTCCTTCCTCAATCTTCCTCTGATGTAACCTTGGGAAATGCTCGTATGTGACCATGTGATTGCAGGCGTGACCAAAGGTGGTTTGAGGGAAATCTGCTTTTCTCTCCGCAATTCACTACAAAGATCCACATATGCCTTTGGCGATACCGTTGTTTTGATTGCAGCCCGCTCACGAAAAATTAATACCCGAGCATGTTCTAACCCCGCAATGTGACGGGACTGTCGATATCATGACCTTGACAGTGCTCCTGAACGGATGGTTCAGATTTGTTATTTCACGATCTGCGGATCACATCCAACCTACCTAAGTCAACAACTGTGATTTATTTTTCGATCCAGACTTCGAGAGTTTCAAATCTCAAACACTGCTTTCTTCTGTATGCCAATATTCCGGATTCGATGATCCGAGGACACCTGTCCTTCTCAATCGATGACTCTGTCTGTACTTCAGGAATTTTACCTTTCAACTAGATCAACGGTTTTGCGTCCCCTTTCTCGATCAATGGTCAAGATCTCCTTCGGGTCTCTGGACTTCTGAAATCTCAAATCTCAAACTTACACTCTGGATCAGACAACCCAGATTCACTTCAGATGATCCAACGTTGAGATCTTCTTCAAATGATCTGATGAATGATATCTTCTTCGGATGATCTAGTGGTCGAGAATTTATTCCAGCTCGTCATCTCTCTAGACTTTAGTGTTAGCACTAAGAGTCACCCTCCAACTGCAAGAGGATAAGCCCAGTACCCATAAAAATATTTTTTTCTGAAACTTTAAGGAAAGGAAAGGCAACGAAGATCACTATAGATCAATGATGGGCCCTTGGGCTAAGGAGTCATAAAAACTCTTCTCAATGAAGGAATTTAAGCTCCCTATCAAATGCCCTAATTTCTTGTGCATGGATGATGAGTGAAGGATACGTTTTTCGCCCAGTTATCTATCCCTTACTTATTTCTGTGTTTCTCTCTTGTGATTAATCCCTGATCTTTGTGCCTTCTTGCAATTGATTATCTCATCATTTTTATTGATAAAACTATGCATTGTGAGTGATAAACCTCTGAGCTGAATGGAAATGCTTGCGTTCTGGATTGATAAACCTCCGCCCGCATTTTCGAATAATTTATCTCTGCGATTTCGCTATACAGAGATCCCCTTTTGTAAAGTTTTTATTTAACTTTTACATGTAATTTATCTCTGCGATTTCCCTGGACATATATCCCCTTTAGTATATTTTTTGGATTTCACATTTAAATGTATTTCATATATGTGATTTCGCTAGACAGGAGATCCCCTTTCGAAGATTTTTAAAATTTCACTTTTAAAATGTAATTTTACTCTGCGACTTTGCTGGCCAGCGACCCATTTTCTTAGCATTTCAATCCACCTTTAAAAATTTATTATACACAACATTCATGATATGAATTTCATGGCCCAATACAATGCCTTCATACCATGATTTTCGTGGCACCTTAAATAGAATTCATCCCACATTTTTCTTGGCCATTACCCAACATTCAACCCACTTTTCTTGGCATCTTACACACAACTATTTTGTAATTATTCTATGCACAATGAATGATACTTGCATTTCTTTTTATGATATACACAACGAAAATAATAATTCTCTATGCACAACGAATGATACCTGTGTTTTTATCATGGATATCATAAAAATAATGTTATATACACAGCGAATGGCACCTGCGTTTCTTTTTATGATATACACAACGAAAATGATAATGTTCTATGCACAACAAATGATACCTGCGTTTTTATCATGGATATCATAAAAATAATGCTCTATGCACAGAGAATGATACTTGTCTTTTGTTTTATGATATACACAGCAAAAATGATAATGCTCTATGCACATCGAATGATACCTGCGTTTTTATCATGGATATCATAAAAATAATGCTCTATGCACAGTGAATGACACCTGCGTTTCTTTTTATGATATACACAATGAAAATGATAATGCTCTATGCACAACGAATGATACCTACGTTTGTATCATGGATATCATAAAAATAATTCTCTATGCACAATGAGTGATACCTGCATTTCTTTTTATCATATACACATTGAAAATGATAATTCTCTATGCACAACGAATGAAATCTGCATTTGTATCATGGATATCATAAAAATAATGCTCTATGCACAATGAATGATACCTGCATTTCTTTTTTTGATGTACACAGCAAAATTGATAATGATTTATGCACAACAAATGATATCATGGATACCTACGTTTTTATAGATTGAAGGACTACATTTTTATACATTTGAATGACTTAGTTTTTTTTTTTTATCTTGAAGGACTACATTTTTAACATTTGATTAGCTTTGAATGACGATTTGATTAGTTGGATTTTTTTATTACTATTGATGGATTGATTATCTTTGAATCGCGATTGATTAGCTTTTTGAATGGCGATTTGATTAGCTGGACTTTATTATTACTACTACTAGATTTGATTTTCATTGGATGGTGATTGGAGTAGCTTGATTAGCATTTGATTGGATTGGCTTGGGATAACAATATATTTTAGAAAACAAATCATTAATATATATATATATATATCAGTAGTATTAGAAATTGATACTAATAATGGATAGAAATATATCATTTAGACAGTGAATTAAGGATGGACAGAGATATAATTATTGGCAACGATTTCTTACATAATGTGTGATAGATATATATTGATAGAAAAATTAGTGACAACGAATTGATATATAATTTGTGACAGAGATTTAAATTTATTGACAACGATTTTATTTATCATGTGGTTAATGGTTAGACAACGTATCAACAATAAATAGCATATATAGTTAGCGGCATATAATTCCAGACAAAAAATAATTGCTACCATTAGTGGTTACCATGAACAATATGATGTAGTTACCATGAACGTTGTGTATTTTTAATATATCCAGTTATCTTGAACCAATTATTGATTATAATTATTTAATATGTACAGATTAAGGTAGTCAAGGAGTCACCAGGAAATAACTTGTACGTATTAGAGAAAATACTTCTTACATTGTGAACATGGTGTAATTCATCATTACACTCCTCTTTACACTATTATTATTATTATTGATCATGTTAAGTACTTATACTAATTCTCTTTTGCAATACAAACAAGGACAAGTAGTTATCCCATAAATGGTAAAGACGGATCAGTTTAAAGAACGTATGACTTATTTGGATTTAGGAACCTATTATGATGGATGATTGTTATAGTAGTCATATTTCCTTATGTCATGTCGACATGTCGATTGGGTTCTTGGGTGTATTCTTCGTGTATTTTGACAGATGTTTCAGTCTCCTAGCATGAGGGATTTAGCATGGGATAAAGGTCTAGATATGTTATGTTGCACCAGGGTTATTGTCATGTCGATCGCCTAGTGATAGTATGATTCCTGATGAGGTGCTAATTGTGCGCCCTAATGGATAGAGGTGAATGATAACCTAGTTGAAGTCCGTGCTTCCAGATGTGGGAGTTTGTTCGTTGTAATTGAGGTTTGTACTTGGTTTTGTAACGCCTTAATGCGTTGGGTTTTGCACGCTGTAGAGGTTCCTAGTTATTGGTCATCGAAGCCAATGTGTCGGGTTGTTGGTGTTGTCCTTTAACTTGTAGGCATAATCCTGCTTGTGTCGGGTGGGTAGTTGTCCTTATCTGTCTAGTGATTATCACTTGTTTTTCCTAGTTGGATGATGTGCTAGTGTGTTGAGTTGTTGTTGTCTTTTTCCTGATCTACATGCATTGTGTTTGTCGTCAAGTTGTGTGGTTTAACTGTCGTCATCGTTGCCTTCCTACAAATATATATATATATATATATATATATATATATTGCACTGTCTTGTGTTGCTTGTAGGCATAACGATGGGGTTGTTACATATGGTATCAGAGGGGGTTCAACCCTATGACTGTGGATCACCATGCTTTCCACTGTAGTAAACCCTTGAGTAATAACTTAGCGCTAATTAGAAATTTAATGAGTCCACGTGATGATCTCGATTAGAGGACGCTACAGGGGTTTGCAGCGTGGTGTCGTGGAAGGAGGTGTGATGCCTCTAGAAGTTATCGTGCCCTCAGATTCTAACCCCCAAGGAGGAAGAACAAGCCCTTGGGATAGGTTCGATTGTTGTAAGGGATGATGATGGTCTGACAAGGTCCTTCCATAGATTGTCAGAGGCCTTGATTCACCATCTGTATTGAGATGAGGCCAGGGTACTTGTACCCCTGAGGGTCTACAGCACGCCAAACCAATACCATTAGCTTTCACCGAGAACTCAAGAGGGATAATTGATCAAGTCCACGAGCGTCGCAGATGGCTCAGTCGTAGAGGCATGGTTGTGGAATATGGAGATGTTCTTTGCACTTCACGACTATACCTACCACATGAAGGTCCGCATGGAGGTCTTTCAAATGAAGGGGAACGCTCTTCTATGGTGGAAGATGCTCCTGGCACTTTTGAACATGGCAGTTGAAGACGTGTCATGGGAACTATTCAAGGAATGGTTCTGGGAGAGGACCAGAGCATCTGGATCAACTGGAACCACTACGCTGTAGTGGTGAATAACCTCCAGGAAAAGAACCAGTTGAATTTTCTTGAGACGTCAAGTACCGTCACTGACCAGACCCTTAGTATTTTGATAGATCTTGGTGCTACCAAGAGTTTCATTTCTGGTGCAGCGCTAAAAATAATTAAGGTAAAGGCAGTCGAACAAGATGAGTTTAGCTCTGTAGAAATGGCTTCGGGAGCCAAACCAAAGGTTCGTGGGAAGGTTACGGGCTATAGCTTTAACTTGGGAGAGTTTTCCACTAGGGCCAACCTGTACGTCATGATATTAGAATCTTATGACGTCATGATTGGTATGGACTAGTTGGAATCGCATGAGGTGATACTCAACTCTAAGATGAAACGATTGAGCTTGGTTGATGATGAGGGACAGAGACGTGTGATTGTAGGTCGGAACCATGGATTTTCCCCGAGGTTCATCTCTTTCTTATAGCTATGGAAGAGCTTGCGCAAGGGATGTGATATTTATGTGATTCTTGTGTTAAATGTGAAGGGAGTAGCAGAAGCTTTAGAACCCCTTCCGGTGGTGAGAGAGTTTGTGGACATCTTCCCTTAGGAGTTATCTAAGATGCCGCTAGAGAGGAAATTGGATTTTACCATAGAACTAAAACCGGGGACTGAACCGATAGAAAGAACTCTTTATCAGATGTCGACCCCAGAGTTACAGGAGTTGAAAATGCAACTGAAGGAGATGCTAGACCTAGGACACATATGTCCAAGTGTGTCACCATGTGGTGCGCCTATTTTTTTTTATGAAAGAAGGATGGGCATGGAGAATCTGCATTGACTATCGTCAATTGAACAAGGCAACGATCAAGAATCAATATATGTTTCCAAGGATTCAATATCTATTGATTAGATGAAAGGTGCGGTAGTGTTTTCAAAGATTGACTTGAGATCAGGGTATCACTAGTTACAGATCAAAGAAGACAACATCCCTAAGACCACCTTTAAGATGAGGTTTGGACAATACGAGTTTACTATTTTACCTTGACGAACGCCTCTGGGATGTATATGAGTTGACAAATGGGGTGTTCCCCGAATACTTGGACAAGTTCATCCAAGTATTCATGGATGATATTTTGATTTACTCTCGGACATTGGAAGATCTTGACGAGCACTTGAGCTTGGTACTATAGTGTCTACGAGAGAACAAATTGTCTGGGAATTGTTTAAATTATCGTGTTATCAATCGAAGATTCACTACTCAGGGCATGTCATCTCCGGTGAAGGTATCAATGTGGATCCAGCAAAGGTCGAGGCTACTATAGAATGGCCTTCGCCGACGAATGTCCCGGAAGTGCGTAGCTTCATGGGTTTAGCGAGATACTACCAACGGTTCGTCGAGGGTTTTTTGAAGATAGGAAATCCAATTATAGAATTGCAGAAGAAGAAAAAGAAGTTATTTTGGACCAAGAAATGCACAGAAGCATTTCGGAGGCTCAAGGAGTTGTTGACGACAACACTGATACTAAAGGTCCCTGACATGGACGCGGAATTCTTAGTATTCACTCATGCATCCAAAGAAGGCTTAAGTGGAGTCTTGATGAAAGACGATCGAATGATCGCTTACATCTCGAGAAAGTTGAGAAGGCATGAGGAGAACTATGTAACACACAATTTGGAGTGTTAGCCATTGTTTACACCTCGAGAGTTCGGAGGCAGTACCTTATTGGATGAAAATTTGAACTAAATGTACCACTATGGACTACAACATATCTTTACGCAAAGCGACTTGAATGTGCGACAACGACGTTGTTCGAAATTGCTTAGCGAGTATGATTTCAAGATTACTTACATAAAGGGAACATCGAACAGAGTGGTGGATGCGTTGAGTTAGATACCACACATCTTTTTAGTGATGCCTCTTCGATGAATCTACGTGAAAATATTCTAACCTTACAATGCGATGATAACTCGTACAAAGAGGTCAAGGATTTTATCTGACAAAACACAATGATAGTGCCAAAATTGAAGGATTTACTATGGATGATGATGACTATTTGAGATTTAAAAATCGAATTTACGTACCACAGAAAGACGAGTTGAGGAGTTTGATCCTAAGAGAGGCTAACAGAGTAGTGTACATGGCTCACCCAGGAATCACGAAGATGAGGGCAGACCTTAAACCCTTATTCTTCTATAAAGGAATGAACGCTGACATAGTTAACTACGTGGCAAGATGTCTAGAATGTTAGCAGGTGAAGGTTGAACATAGACATCCAGCAGGATTACTACAACCACACGCTATTCCAAAATCAAAATGGGAGATCATTTCGATGGATTTCATTATTGGATTGCCACTGACGACAAGGAGACATGACTCAATTTTTGTGGTAGTCGTCGCTCTTATGAAGAGTGCTCATTTTATTCCTGTGCGTACGACATATCAGGCACCTGACATAGATAGAGTTTTCATCAGTGAGATTGTGAGGATACATGGTGTGCATAGGAGGATTATATCTGATCGAGGATCGATGTTTACTCGACAATTTTGGACTAGTTTCGAAGAGGCCTTGGGAACCCAACTTAACTTTAGTACCACATATCACCCAGAGACAGATGAGTAGACCGAACGAACAAACCAAATATTGGAGTAAATGTTTTGTATGTATGTGATGGACCAATAGAAGCATTGGGAAGAATTCTTGCCACTGGTGGAATTCACATATAACAACAGTTATCAAAGCACCATTAAGATATCACCCTTCGTGTTTCTTTATGGGTGACCGTGTCAGATGCCTTTGAGTTGGGATTGACTTGAGGATAAGGTTATGGTGGGGCCAGAAGAGATCTAGGAAATGGAAGATCAAATGAAAACAATAATACAAAGGATCAAAGAAACGCAGGATTGACAAAAGAGTTATGCCAATGTGCATCGTGTCGACCATATTTATGATGTTTGCGATCGAGTATTCTTGCAGGTGAAACTGCATAAGAGTTTGATCAAGTTTGGAAAGGGTGCTAAACTATCTCCTAGGTTCGTTGGATCCTGTGAGATTGTGGAAAAGACAGGGTCATGGTCTATTGACTAGCCTTTCCTGATCCTTGAGGCATATGCACGATGTCTTTCACGTCTCTGTTTGAGACATTATGTTAGTGATCCTACACATGTTATTGACATGAGTTCCTTGCAGGTAGTTGATGAGGGTGCAGTCATGGTGGAGCCAATCTGCATCCTATACCATCGCATTCGACAGCTATGGAGTCGAACAGTAGATCAGGTTAAGGTCCAGTGGGAGGACTATAGTCCGCACTCGACGACCAGGGAGGATGCATATGATATGCACCAACAGTTTCCATTTGTGTTGATATATAGACTTATGATATTGTGATAAACTTTATTTCGTCACTTATATACTATGAAACTTTGGGACAAAGTTTAGACCAAGAGGGGGTGTATGTAACATCCCACTCTTGCGCACACTAAGAGAACTTATTGTCTGAGGACACTTTCTTGCAAGTGATCTGGATTATTATAGTATTGATCGTTTGATTATGATTATGAGGCATTATGGATATGATGATGTGTTATTTTGTTGTATTGACATAGACAGGTTCTATTGATTGGGTTCTCCTGAGTGTGCAGGACTTTAGACCTCAAGGATGAAAAGGCATCGATGAAACCCCTTGGACTATGGATCGAGTTAGGGAGTGGATTTTTGGGTTGAATATTGTTGATGTGACATATGTACATATGATTATATGTTATGATGATTGATTATTATTGCTGACATGATTCGTTGATGGATGCACGCTGACAATATCTTGCTGACCAGACTCACATGTGGAGTAGAGGGGTCACGCACGACAACCAGAGACTTTGATGGAGAGGTGTGGGAGCATCCCTACCATAGCCTCCTAGCACTCCCGCCGTGGCTCGAACTGTAGGTTAACGATTACATATTTCGAGAAGACCCATGATGTTGTGAGGGCAGACTACGACAGTTGATCATGATGATTCTAAGGGGTGTGAAATAAGGAAGGGGCCTTATTCCTTAGAGGCCCTTAGTCTCCCACAAGATCACCTGGCGGAGTATTGACTCCAGGGGTTTTTTATGTCTACTAAGTCAACCAAGAGGTGAGTTGCACCCTTGGAACATGTAGTGCATCCTGAAGGGAATGTCTCACAAGGAAAACAAAAAGAGGCGAGTGGCACCCTTTGAGCACGTACTGTGTCTTGAAGGGAATGTCAAGAAAGGAACACGAAAAGAGGTGAGTGGCACCCTTGGAGCATGTAGGCATCCTAAAGGGCACATCACACAAGGAAAACAGAAAGAGGCGAGTGGCACTCTTGGAGCACCTAGTGCGTCCTGAAGGGCACATCCTGATTTTTAACTGGTAAGTGAATAAACCTAGTCGACCTTATCATGAATGATGTGATAAGTAATATTTAAAAACAATTTTCCCTAATTAAAATGTCGCCCAACCTAGTGAAATTAAAACCTAGGTCTAGTAGAACATGTGGTCCAAAAAAAAATAATAATAAATGAACATGTAACAAGAAGGGGGGGTTAAGAAATTCAAATTTATTTATTAAAGTGAAGATTATAATGGAGGATTAAAATTTAAAAGAAAAAGGGGGAAATGGGTGTTTTTATCTATTTTTGCTAATTTAATTTTAGATAAAAAGAAAAGAGGGTAAATGGTTGTTTCATCTACACTTGCTAATTTAATTTAATTAAAGAAGAAAAAGGGTAAATGGTTATTTTATCAACACTTGCTAATTGATTTTTAGTTAAAAAGGAAAAAGGGGGAAGCTTAAAATAAATACGAAACTTAAAGAAAAAGGGGGAAACATAAGGAAAAGGGGAAATGTAAAGAAAAATTTGAATGCCTAACTTAGTAAGGAATCTTGCCTTTGGAACTTTCTAATTATGAACACAACTAGGAATTAAATAAGGTGTAAGTCATTTAAGAAATGTAAGGGAATATTGGGACACCAAGGAGCATTTTTAGGAATGATTTTAGGTGGGTGAGGGAAATAAGAATAATTAAATAATTAATAAAATTAATTTTCTAGTGCAACTAGGGGATTGGGCGACATGTGTACGGGGGAGGTTTTTCCTAATTAATTAAATGAAAAAAGGGAACTTAATGAGAATTTGGGAAACTAATTACTTGAAAACTCTATAAAAAGGATGCAGGAGGAGGAGTATGGATCTCATTTTGATGCATAACGTTGCGTTGCTGAATTTGTTTCTTGACTGAACTTCTCTTGTGGGAGTTGGGATAGCCATCTCGAGTAACGAGTGGTATCTCGACCTTGCGAGGCGAGCTAGGTGCTAGCCGTTCTCTGGTATTGTGTGTGTGACCCCTTTGTGGATCGGGGGGCTCAAGGGGAAGAAGAGTACCCCTAGTATTGGCAGAGAGGTACAAATGAGGTCACATCGGTTGGCAAGCGAGAGTTGGATGGAGCGCGTGCCAGACAATAGCTTCGGAGCATTCATGTTTGGCTAAGGTACACCTATTAAAGTTGTTCTTGCAATGAAATTTTAAATTACACATGTTATTTTTATGTGCTCGATCGAAGATTTCATTGCCATGAGATTTATTGCACCTGATTTCCTACGGTATTGTAATTCCTTATTCTCGTTGTATTTGAATTGATTTCCCATGGCAGACCCAATCCTGAATTCTATGAATTTTATGTGTTTGTTTTATTGATTATTACGAAGAAATTTGTGTTTTTCCATTATCCCTTTAGTGATTAGTCTATTTTTGAGCAGTCGTCCAGGAGCCGAATCGATGGTCGTCATTTCAATGTTTAAATACCTATAGATTCAAAATCCATGCTTTCCTATGCATGGATGATGAGTGAAGCATAAGTTTTTTTCCCAATTATCTATCCCTTACTTATCTCTTCATTTCTCTCTTGTGATTAATCCCTAATCTTTGTGCCTTCTTGCGATTGAGTATCTATGTGTTTTTATTGATAAAACTCTGCATTGTGAGTGATAAACTTGTGAGTTGAATGACAATCGCTACATTCTGGATTGATAAACCTCCACCCATGATTTCAAATAATTTATCTCTACGATTTCGCTGGACAAAGATCCCCTTTCATAGAGTTTTTATTTCACTTTTACATGTAATTTATCTCTATGATTTTGCTGGACAGAGATCCCCTTTAGTAGAGTTTTTGGATTTCACATTTAAATGTATTTCATATCTACGATTTCGCTAGACAAAGATCCTCTTTTGAAGAGTTTTAAAATTTCACTCTTAAAATGTAATTTTACTCTGCGACTTTGTTGGTAAGCGACCCATTTTTCTTAGCATTTGAATCCACCTTTAAAAATGTATTATACATAGCATTCACAATATAACTTTCGTGGCCCAACACATCACCTTCATACCACGATTTTCATGGCACATTACACAGAATCCGCCCCACGTTTTTCTTGGCCATTACCCAGCATTCAACCCACTTTTCTTGGCATCTTACACACAACGATTTTGTAATTATTCTATGAACAACAAATGATACCTGTGTTTATTTTTATGATATACACAAGGAAAATGATAATTCTCTATGCACAGCGAATGAGACCTGCGTTTTTATCATGGATATCATAAAAATAATGCTCTATGCACAACGAATTACACCTGCATTTATTTTTATGCTATACAAAGCGAAACTTATAATGCTCTATGAACAACGAATGATACCTGGGTTTTTATCATGGATATCATAAAAATAATGCTCTATGCACAACGAATGATATGTGCATTTCTTTTTATGATATACACATCGAAAATGATAATGCTCTATGCACAACGAATGATACCTGTGTTTTTATCATGGATATCATAAAAATAATGCTCCATGCACAACAAATGACACCTGTGTTTCCTTTTATGATATACACAGCGAAAATTATAATGCTCTATGCACAACAAATGATACCTGCGTTTTTATCATGGATATCATAAAAATAATGCTCTATGCATAGCGAATGATACCTGCATTTCTTTTTATGATATACACGGCGAAAATGATAATGCTTTATGCACAACGAATGATACCTACATTTTATCATTGATATCATAAAAACAATGCTCTATGCACAACGAATGATACTTGTGTTTCTTTTTGTGATATAGACAGTGAAATTGATAATGCTCTATGCACATCGAATGATATCATGGATACCTACGTTTTTATACATTGAATGACTGCATTTTTGTACATTTGAATGACTACGTTTCTTTTTAGCGTGAAGGACTGCATTTTTAACATTTGATTAGCTTTGAATGGAAATTTGATTAGTTGAATTTTGTTATTACTATTGTTGGATTGATTAGATTTGAATGGCGATTGAATAGCTTTTTGAATGGTGATTTGATTAGATGGACTTTATTATTACTACTATTGGATTTGATTAGCATTGAATGGTGATTGGAGTAGCTTGATTAGCATTTGATTGGATTGGCTTGGGATAGAGATATATTTTAGACAACAAATCATTAGTATATATATCACTAGTACTAGACATCGATACTAATAATGGATAGAAATATATCATTCAGACAACGAATTAAGGATGTATGGAGATATAATTATTGGTAACGATTTCTTACATAATGTGTGATGGAGATATATTGATAGTGAAATTAGTGACAATGAATTGATATATAATGTGTGACAGAGATTTAAATTTATTTACAACGATTTCATTTATCATGTGGTTAACGATTAGACAACGTATCAACAATAGATAACATATATAGTTAGCAACATATAATTCCAAACAAAAACTAATTGCTACCATTAGTGGTTACCATGAACAATATGATGTAGTTACCATGAACTTTATGTATTTTTAATATAGTCAGTTAGCTTGAAGCAATTGTTGAGTATAATTATTTAATACGTACAGATTAAGGTAGTCAAGGCGTCACGAAGAAATAACTAGTACATTTTAGAGAAAATACTTCTTACATCTCGAACATGGCATAATTCATCATTACACTCCTCTTTACAGTAGTATTATTATTATTGATCGTGTTAAGTGCTTATACTAATTCTCTTTTGCAATACAAACAAGGACAAGTAGTTATCCCATAAATGGTAAAGAAGGATCAGCTTAAAGAACATATGACTTATGTGGATTTAGGAATTTATTGTGATGTATGATTGTTATAGTAGTCAGATTTTCTTGCGTCGTGTCGACCAGTTGATTGGGTGCTTGGGTGTAGTCTTCATGTATTTTGACAGATGTTTCGGTATCCTAGCGTGAGGGATTTAGTGCGGGGTAAAGGTCTAGATATGTTATGTTGTGAAAGGCTTATTGTCATGCCAATCGCCTGGTGATGGTATGATTTCTAATGAGGGGATAATTGCGTGCCTTGATGGATAGAGGTGAATGATAACCTGGCCAGAGTCTGTGCTTCCTGATGTGGGCACTTGTTCGTTGTAATTGAGGTTGGTACTTGGTTTTTTAATGCCTTAATGTGTTGGGTTTTGTGTGCCATAGAGATTCCTAGTTACTGGTCCTCGAAGACAATGTTTCAGGTTGTTGGTGTTGCCCTTTAGCTTTTAGGCGTAGTCCTGTTTGTTTCGGGGGGGTATTCATCCTTATTTGTCTAGTGATTATAAGTTGTTTCCCCTAGTTACATGATGTGCTAGTGTGTTGAGTCGTTGTTGTCTTTTTCCTAATCTCTGTGCATTGTGTTCGTCATCAATTTGTGTGGTTTAACTATTCTTATTGTTTCCTTCCTGCAAATAAAAAATAATAATAATAATTGCACTAGCTTGCATCGCTTGTAGTGATAACAATGGTGTTGTTACACAAGTTATCATATTAATCTTATGATAAATATTATGAAAAATGAATTTAATGTTTGTATAAATCAATAATTTCAAGAGAAAGTGATATTCCTCTCCTACTTTATTGATCTCCCAATTTTTAATGTGTTTTGGGTCTTTTCCACCACCTTATTTCACTATAAAACTCATGAAAGTTGGTTCTTATCTTAACAATATTTGTTTTCTTTTTTGAGATTTGGAACATTATTTATGTCTTCACTACATCTATGTATTCAATCAACCATTAAATCATATCAGATTAATGAAAAAAACGTGATCAACCACATTGTGTAATTGGAATCTTTTGATATTGTAATTCATCCTCGACATTCGAATTGATAAATAGTAATTTCCTTGTATCTTTTTGCATATTCTGAAAATATGCCCTATACTTGGAATTATAAGGAAGAAAAAAATTTCATGTGTTATATTCTTTGCATGTGTGTGTGGGCGTGTTAGATTCGACAACTGTGGTATTTGCTATTTTTAGTAGTTTTCTAAATTAATCCCGGATTAAGGGATTAGGATTTTGATATCTATGGAATACCTAAAAACATTATATATATATTGTATGGTGAATGGTGAAATTAATACAATGAAGAGTTGAAAGGTTTTCTCCCGGTTAAGGGTTTCCGATATAAATCTCTGTGTACTATGTGTATGAGCCATTGATTAATTTTTGTTTTTGTTAAGAATTTATATGCATTGCTTTACTTCACATGTTTAAAACTTGCATGTTGTATCAAAGCTCATTTTTGGCTTTAGAGGGACGCCTTTGTTGCTACGGTTTTGGCGTGGTATTGATAGATCAAGTTTATCTTGTTTCTGTGATAAACCTGGGTTTAGTGGGAGATTTTTGCAGTGGTTATTTGAGTGTAGAAAGAGGAATGACGAGCTCTTCTAGAATTGAGATAGAGAAGTTCAACGGTAAAAGATTTGAGCTATGGAAGCTCAAGATGGACGACCTTTTTGTAGACAAAGAACAATGGATTGTTGTGGATCCTGGTACACAGCCTACTGGTACACAACCTACTGGTACACAGTCGACTGGTATACAACCTACTAGTACACAAACTACTAGTATACCATCTACTTGTATGTCGAAGGAAGATTGGGAGAAGTTGGACAGAAGAGCAAGGAGTATTATTTGACTCTGCCTAGCACATTTGGTGTTGTTGAGTGTCTCGGGAGAATCTACAACAAAGTAACTATGGGATAAGTTAGGAAATTTGTATCAATCAAAGTCCCTAGTAAAAAAGTTGTTTCTTCAAAACAAG
>SNQJ01S0105258.1:21498-47602 GCA_010110895.2 Picea sitchensis
AAATGATTTATTCGTGAAGATGTTGTTTGCTCTTTAAAATTTAAAACATTTAATACTAAGTTACAACTGTTAAAAAGATTTACTGTGAATAAAAGTGCTAAAACAAAAACAACTTTCTAAAATAGTGGATCCTCAAATTTTGCTTTTGTTTTTTTTGTTTTGTTTATGTGAAGATTGTGTCAAAAGTGTCATGTAAATCCATTTAAATACATTTGAATAGATAGAGGAATGAAGTAAAAATGATTTATGGTTAGTAATACTTTAACGATTTATGTTTTTTCACATAATATGGACAAATATAGATAATCTCGCCTAAAATTGGAAATCAAAATTGAAACATTTATTTTATTCATGCTCTTTGTAACAGGTAAAATTATAATCCAAACATTTTCTTATTCTCTTATCTTCAGTCTCGCACAGTAAACAAGACTGAAGATAGGAGAATCTTTAGTCTATCTCAACCATACATATTGCTACATAAGTTATAGAAAATTTATCCTATTGCTACCTATCTCAACCATACATATTGCTACCTATCTCAACGATACCTATTGCTACCTATCTCAACCAGAATTCCATACCTATCTCAACCATAGCTATTGCTACCTATATCAACCATACCTATTGCTACCTATCTCAACCATAACTAAGGGTGGAGATGATGCAGGGGGCTTCAACTAGAATTCCTGGACTTTTACCAGTTATCAAAAATTTATCATATTGTTACCTATCTCAAACATACATTATTTATCCAGCTCCTATGTCCGACTCCTTCAATCCAATGACCATCTCGCCACCCCACTGCCATTGTTTCCTCTCTTCCTCTTGTAACCAACGACCGATCCGTTCTCTGAATTGGAAGCATCTATCAAATTTCGAGGTTTCTATAATGACCTCTAGAGAAATCAAAGATCACACAAAATAGAGCATTCTATCAAACTAGGTGTGTAAAAATTTCAATTCGAAAGTCTGCTCGCCTTCCGAGCTTCCAATCCTACAGCACTGGACACCGCTCCCCTCACCTCAGACGTCCCCCATCCCCTCTCCCACCTCGCCCCCAAGGCGGCCTTCCCATTGGGCTCCTCCCCCAGAAGACCTCGTCAAACTCAACTTTGACGGAGCCTCTAAAGGAAATCCCGGACCTACAGGGTATGGTGTGGTTTTCCGTAATAACAATGGGCAAATCCTAGTCATAGGAGCGGGCTCCCTGGGGCACACTACGAACAATGTAGAAGAACTATGGGGCCTCATCAACAGACTGCAAATGGCTATCCAAAATAACTTTCAGAAGCTCATCGTTGAGGGGGACTCTCAAGTAATTATAGGTTTGTTGGGAAAAAATTTAAATGGAGCAAATCCGGATAGCATTTCGCCCAGCTGGAGATTGTCGCATGGCCTATAGGTCATAGCAGATCTACTACACCCAAACCGGATCATCATTCCCTCACACATCAAGAGGAAAGCGAATCAAGTCGCAGACGATTTAGCTAACCTGGGCACCACCTGGAGAGGACTAGACCTCCGCTGTAGCTCAGCCCAGAATCAGGATCACCCCATCCTCCAGCAATCTATCCGCAAGGCTGGAATGGTAGATCTTCCCCCGGATGGGGTGTTAGTGCGTCCTACGTGGAGGGAAGAAGAGGTTGGTACGAGCCAGCACCGCATGATGGCACGTGATGATGCCATGCTGCAACTCGCCACCCTCCATGAAGCTTAAATGCATTCTACGGTGGCTTGAGGAGGCATTAATGCCGCACTCAAGCGGGCTTTCAAAGCGGTTTAATATGGCTTGGCTCGTAGTGTATGTCACTTTCTCCTGCTGGGTGTTCGAAAGGCTTCTCTGGTTGAAGCACAGGGAAAACAGTGGTCCTTCCGCTAACACTGGGTATAGAATGACCAGGCTGAGGGGTAGGCCGAAGCGGGGCTCTCCATGGAAGCCCCGTCGACCTCTGGTCATGCCTCCTGGTTCGCCTTCGAACTGTCCCTCCCCTCGTCCTCAGACGGCTCCTCCCGCTGCTTTCCCACATGTTTCGACAGACATCTCTATGGCTACAACCACCCGCTCGTCAATCCAACACTCACGCCACCTTCACGACCCTTTAGTGTTGTTCCATCCCTCTGCACCTTTCCTTGGCTCGAGAGGTGATCTTCCTCCTCAGAGAGCGCATGCGCGAGCTGCACCGCATATAAATGACTATTATGACAAGCTGCATCTTAGGGACAGGTTGCCTATCATACAGGACCTGGTTTTCGACCTCAGACAGGAAATGGCCGATCTCAATTACCGCCTCCAAGCAACAGACGGGAAAGTGGCGAGCTGCCTCCAACTTTTATCTGACATGCAGGTGGCTCTCACCCAGGAACCAGTCGAAGACATGCCAGGGGAGGCAACCGCTACAGCCACAGATGGAGGATCTCACCGAGCTCCGCATTCGAACAACAGGGTATCGGCGAAGGAGGAACATGGCAGTCGAGATGCAGGAACTAAGCGAGACGAGGCAAGCGAGCCAGCCTACAAGCCAACCTACATTGAAGAGGAGCCTTGGCCAGGGGACCTCCCTCCAATGTGGCCCGTCTTCTCGCCAGGTGTCTAGTTCTTATGCTTGTTCTATGTAAACCTGTCACTCTCTTGTTCTTAGCTGCTGGACAATGCTTTTTAGCATCTTAGTTTATAACTTTTTGAACTTTGAACTGGAAGGCATGGCTGGACTGGTTTCCCCTCTGTTGGGGCAGTCCAGCCTTTGCACTTTTGAACATGGTTGTATCGTGATGATGAACTGCAGCTATAGAAGGATCTAATATAGTTTTCTTTCTTATTTACAAAAAAAAAATACTTGGTCTATGGTCTAATAAACAACATAAAAATAGACCTTGTAATTGAAAAATATGGCAAGAATTTTCTTTTATATTTTAATTAAAAAAATGGAATTGGAATAACCTCTGTCAAACATATCCGTTCAATATATTTTTACGCAGGTGTTTACGAGTGGAATTGTTGCGATACACCTCCGTAAAATGACCATTTTTTGGGGTCCTTATCACGCCTACCTTCTCTCTGGCTACCTTAACCAGAGGTAAGCATGGAATAATGACAAACCAAAATGGAGAAAAACAAAAAAAAATAGAAAAACAATGCCTCAAATAGATTTCCTTCACAATTAAATATGGAAAAGGGGGACAAAGGGCACCCTATTTTTCATGTAGTTCCATTTATTTCACTGTGGGTGTTGTAGGGTCTAGTCAGCTTTGTCGATTAACCAAGATTATTGGAGTAATTAGTTAGGAAGTCGGTCGAATAGACAGTTAGAGGCGACCGAGCTGACGGTTAAAGAATGTAATCGACTGATAATACAATATCTCTCTCTCTCACACACACACATAATGTAATGGAATGTAAGAGAACGAGTGATTGTTTTGAATATAATAAAATAGTTGATGGTTCTATCACCTCTTCTGTATGTTTGTATATATTCCTATATGTGATCTTCCACACAATGTTATAGTATGTGTTTCTCTATGTAAGGATCTACCAGTAACTATCTCGTACTTCCTCTCATACTACAACATTGTTTCCCTTGTCGACAGTTTTGAACTCGAGCATGCATAACAAAGACACATAGATATTAAATTTGGAAGACATACACAAATGGTGGGAGAGTAGAATTACAAACTGTATCAGAAACTACGCAAGAATAAATCGACTGACCCTAGCAGAATCCCATAATCAGTGCTTCTCTGAAATGCACAAACGATTTTTAGAAGCTATTCCAAAGGCACTTTATGAATATTTGAGCCAGTCTAATGTGAAACCTGTTAGCGTCGGAAGTCACTCCTAGATTTCTTGCAGGAGAAGAGCCCGACACCCATCAGTTTAATGTCACGATTGGTTTATAGAGGGGTGATCAAATGGAGATAAAGACTCAAGGGAATATCACTCTAACTCAAGGACTGGGTCTGGTACGCAAAGAACAAAGGAGGTCTGGGATCCTAACTTCAGCCAGTGGGTTGATTAAAAGATGAGCAGGTGGAAGACTTAGTAAGAAAGGTGAACAAACATCTCTAGGCAACAGGCTTACAGCGGTTTGTAGGGGAAAAAACTCTAAACACAGGATCCTCTTGGTTCAGGGCTTCAAGAAACTAAAAGGGGACTTGACTGGATCCTCCAATTCCAAGTCATTCAGTGCTGGGAAAATCACAAGAACTGATTAGAGACAACACAACTATTACAGTGATCCATGACAACGTCATCCTATAATAGCTATAGCTCGATTGGATCCTCCAATTCCGAGTTGCTCTAACATAGTGTAAACAAAGACATGAAAGAAACTGACATTCATAAGGAAAGAAGTCTCAAAAGTCCATACATAACCAGAGTATCAATGCTAAATTAAAGATTTACAACCGGGAGCTCTTCTCAACCATCGATCCCTACAAAAATGGCGAAAACGCCTTCATATACTCAAAACAACAACAACAACAAAATTGAGACGCTGCATTAAACACATTGCATCTTCATGGCTTCTGACAATCTGCACCTGCAACTTTTGAATGATCGTGCACCTGACGGTTTCATGGCGAATCGATGTGCCTTTAATTCATCGCCAGACTTTCCCATTATGGCGGAGGCAATGTCTAACCACCACCAACTGCTTCAATAACTGCTTCATTGGGATTGAGGATGGCCTGACCAACTTGGCACTTCTGCGACGTGGAAGACTCCTCGCGCTGCCACCTGGATTAGATGAACGGCCTGATGAATAGGCGTGGAGGCCAGTGCGAAGGATGGGGTGCATAACGGAAGTGGTGGCGTCACGACTATGGGGGTGTGATAAGAAGTGACGAGGCATGAGAGGGACGATGGGGGGAAGACACATGGCGGAAGACAATAAGAGGAGGGGGCAGGATATGAGACATAATGGGCACACTTCCAGTGGGAGGCTGACGTGGAAAGAGGCAGGGCACATGGAAAGCGATGGGTGGATGATGAGATGAGAAAGGAACCATACAGACCAGGAGAGGGGAGATGGAAAGATGTCGGAAGATGAGGAAGGAGATCGCACGGTTAGGTAGAGAGCAGATGGCAAGATGACACGACAAGAAAGGGGGGCCCACGTTGATTAAACACAGAAAGGCAGAGGATGTCCGGATTGCCTATGTGTCATTGGTCTGGGTGCTCCAATCGCAGCCATCGAAGAGGTGCGCCCTCGATTCCAGACCCCCCCCCCTCCGCTTAAAGGTAGAAAGGCGGGGGGGGTCTGGAATCACCCTGTGCGCCATTGATCTGGGCACTTAGATCGTAGCCGTTGAAGAGGTGGGCCCTCGATTCCGGACCCCCCCTGCTCTTAAAGGTAGAAAGGCGGGCGGGCTCCGGAATCCTATGTGCGCCATTGATCCGGGCGCGCGAATCCCTGCCATCCAAACTTGATTTGCATTTAAACACAGGCACAATCGTATCCCAAACTTAGGACCAGTGGGTTTTTAACCCATTCTTTGCATTCTAACCCCCTTACAAGAAATATCGCTAACATTTGGCTCCATGGGGGATAGAGTCATCCCTGTGATGCTCTAAGAACGCTTTTGCAGATCCAGTGCCTTGTTGTTGGGCTATGGAGTCATTTATTAAACTGAAAACAAAAAAAAACAAAAAAAATATTTAGAAGGCAAAAGAGCCGACTGAGGCTCACAAAAAACATTTTTTCAAGAAATGCCCATTTATTGGGCCACTAAAAACTTCTTTGCCTTCCAGATCCTGCAACCTATAAGTGTTGTTTGAAAGTACTTCAAGGATATTGAAAGGCCCAAACCAGAGGGCATCAAACTTACTATGCTTACCCCTGTCCTGCCTGGGTGCGTCCCATTTGAGCACCAGGTCACCCTGCTCGAATTCTCCCTTTCTGCTCCTCCTGTCGAAGGTCTGTTTGATCTTTTGTTGATGATCGTGGGCCCTGTTCATGACCTGTTCTCTGATCATTTCTACCATTTGATGAATCCTTCTGACCATATGGTCAGGCTCTCCTTCAATGTCCTGGAGGAACTTTGCCACAGATAAAGCGAGCTGAGTGGGGAAAATGACCTTTGTTCGATAAACAAGTTGGAAAGGAGAGATGTCGAGGGACCTTTTCATTGTCACCCGATCAGCCCATAGAGCAAATTTGAGCTTTGAATCCCAGGCCCTTTTATTATCTTCCAATAATTTCTTAATAAGCTTGATCAGGCTTTTATTGGAAGACTCTCCCAGTCCATTTCCCTGAGGATAATAGGGGGTAGAGTGAATCAGTGAAATCTCAAACTGTTCACAGAACTTGACTAGAGGCTCAGACCTGAAGGGGGCGACATTGTCAGTGACGATCCTGCTAAGGCAGCCAAATCTGGCTATGATGTCTTCCAGGAAGCTGATAATTACTTTGTGAGAAGCGCTCTTGGTGGGGACGGCTTCTATCCATTTGGTGAAATAATATGTCGCAGTTAGGATCCATCTGTGCTGGCCACTTGAGGGAGGATGAATTTCTCTAATGAAGTCTAATCCCCACTGCTGAAAGGGTGTTGAAACCACTACAGGCTTTAATGGCAGAGATTTGAGCTGTTGCTTTCTCGAAAACTTCTAGCAATTGATGCAAGCTCTAATTTCTCTACAGACATCAGGGAATAAAGTGGGCCAGTAATACCCAGCTCGAAGGATCTTATGGGCTGTGGTCTTCCAGAAATGATGACCCCCACAAAGGCCACTGTGAAAATCAAATGTAATCTGCTGGGCCTCTTGTGGGTCCAGGCACCTTAAAAATACCCCTAAAGGGTCTTTCCAGTACAAGGTCTGGTCAATGAGGCAATACCTGACTGCCCTGAGCTTTAAAGCTCTCGCCTTGCCTTTTTCCATTCCATCAGGAGGCCTCAATTCTTGCAGAAAATACAAGATATCCTCGTACCAGGGACATGCAGCTAGTGATAAGGTGGTCTGAGAATTCTTGCCAGATGACTCAGCTTGCTCATTGATGAAGTTAATCCCCAAAGCCTCGCAATTGGACTCAACCAGTAACCTGGATAAACCCTGCCCTTTTATCAACTTGGTGGGCTTAATTTCCAGATCAAACTCTAGGATCTTGGCGATCCATTTACCTCTTCTTCCATCTATGTCAGGCTGTATGAGAATGTCCTTCACAGAGGGCGAAGGAACATATGCAGTGATCCTCGAGTGCAAGACATAAACTCTGAAAGCTTTGAGGGATTTCACCAAGGCATAGGCTTGCTTCTCCATGATCTCGTACTAGAGTTCAGTATCTCTCAACGCCTTGTTGTAGAAGGCAATAGGTTGCTCTCGCCCTTGATCGTTTTTCTGCAACAAGACTGCTGCTACTGTATCACAAGAAGCGAAAGAAAAAATCAAGAAAACTTTAGAATAATCAGGACTGATTAGAACAGGTGCCTCAGTCAGCGCTCTCTTTATTTGGGCGAAAGATTCCCTGGGTTCAGTAGTCCATTTCACTTCATTTCCCTTCCTAATCATGGTTGTTATGTGTTTCACCAACTCAGCAAAATTAGAGACAAATCTCCTCAGAAAATTTATCTTCCCCCAAAAGGCCTGAACTTCCTTCTTAGATCTGGGAAGTGACAGGGTCTGAAGTGCTTCTACCCTGCTAGGGTCAATCCTTACTCCCTCTGCTAACACTATATGTCCTAATATCTTCACTTCCTTCATGGCGAACAAAGATTTCTTGGGGTTTAAAGATAGGCCGAACCTTCGACACTTCAGGAAAATCCTCTTCAAGTGGCAGCAGTGCTCCATGTCTGTCCTGGAGAAGACCGTGATGTCGTCTAGATAGATTAACACAAACTGATCCTTCTCCCCGATGNTCCCTTCTTTCATAGCAAACACAAATTTTTTGGGGTTTAAAGATAGGCCAAACCTTCGACATTTTAGGAAAACTTTCTTCAAGTGGCAGCAGTGTTCCTTGTCTGTCCTGGAGAAGACCATGATGTCATCCAGATAAATTACCACAAACTGGTCCTTCTCCCCGATGAAGGCTATGTCCATAGCTCGCTGAAATGTTGCCCCCGCATTCATCAATCCGAAAGGCATTTTGGCGTACCTAAATGTGCCCCAGGGAGTGGTGAAGGCCATTTTTTCCCTGTCCTCAGGCATGACTGATATCTGATTGTAACCAGAAAATCCATCAATCATGGATATTCTAGATGCGTCAGTGACCTTCTGCAATATGTGTTCCATGTTGGGCAGGGGATAATTGTCCTTCTTGGAGCTCCTATTCAGGTTCCTGAAATCAACGCAGAGTCTGATTTCCCCACTTTTCTTTCTTACCGAAACCAGATTTGCCACCCAATCGGAATATCTCAAGGGGACAATGATTTGTGCATCTAGCAGCTTCTTCACCTCTTTCTCCATGACAGGCAGCAACATGGGATTTATCTGTCTCAGCTTCTGCCTGAATTGCTTAGCCTCTTCTTTCAGTGGGATCTTGTGCTCAATGACTGATGTGTCATACGTCTTGAGGTCTTCGTAGGTCCATGCAAACACATCAACAAACTCCTTCAACAACTCCGTATATTCAGCCCTCTGGTCTTTGATCAAACTCCTTGACAGCTTGACGAACTTAGGCTCCTCTGGTGTGCCAATGTTGCACTCAGCTGTGTCAGCATCATCACCTGAAACTCTCCCCTTTATTGTCACATCATTCCCATCAAACAATCTCTCTAATGGGACCAGTCCCCTTGGAATGTGATTGCTAGGCAACTGAATAATGTCATGCTTTGCTATTTTACTCAGCAACTCACCCCCATCAAACCTTTCCTCAGAGGTAGAGTCTTGGTCGATATGCATTTCTGAGAATTCTTCAATAGTCTCCAAGAAACTTTTGATCTCGAGATCATCCTCAAACACCTTCCAATGTTTGATGTTTCCAGGTATGGAGGGCCTGTATTTTACTTCTACATCATACCTAAGCTTGGGTGGCAAGGGTACTTTGAAAATGCTTGTTGATGTAGCCAAGGAATCTGCCACTGTGTTTACTTCTCTTGGGATGAAAGAGATGTTAAATGCTGAGAAGAAACTGTCAATTAGATCCCATACCTCATTTCTGTAATTCCGGAGTCGAGGATGCTTGGCCTGATAAGTGCCTCTGATCTGCTGGACTACCAACTCGGCATCTCCGAACACTGCTACCTCTTGAATTCCCATTTCCCTTGCGGCTCTTAATCCTAGGATAAGAGCTTCATACTCTGCCACATTATTGGTGGTTTCGAATTCTAGCTTATATGACAGGGATATGGTCTCCTGAGCAGATGACACAAAAACCACCCCAGCTCCAGCGCCTTCTTGGGAACAGGCTCCATCGAAAAACATTTTCCAGATTGGGGTGATGGAGGGAGGAAATTCAGGAGAAACAGTGGGTTGCTTCCTGAGTTTCAGAGGAGGCTCAGGGGCGTGGGTGAGTTGCAGTAAACTGGAGCCTAAATCAGTGTCCAAGGCAAAGATGGGATGATTGGTAGGATTGTCTTCATCACTGATTATGTAGGCCAGTTGGGCTTCCCTGTATAGTCTTCTATGCTCCCCTCCAAACACTGGAATAGTGGCATATGTGACATCCATCTGGAAGGTTCCCCCTAGTATTTTTATCCAAGATTTTGATAACAACATACCAAACTTAGGGGGGACATCGGCCACTACAATATCCATGACCACACTTTTCATGGGCAGTTGAAACAAGGTCACAACCAGGTCTTTAATGACTCCAAGACACTGGACTCTCCTGGAGTCAAAAGAATAGAGGTCATGATAGGCTCGGGTGACTTCTAGTCCTAACTCTTCCATGGTAGTTTTGGGCATGAGGTTGTGAGAGGCCCCTGAATCCATAAGGCAGTTATGCAGTACTTTATCATGTATGTTCAGGGAAGTGTAGAAGGGAGGGGATGAATCATCCCTATCTTCTACCATGGGGCCTAGGAAAACTGCTGGCCTTTCATCTTGGAGATTTATGAAGTCTGTGGGAAGGCATGGGGCTTCAGACTATAGAAGCTCAGAGAAGCGTTTTTTGAATTCTCCATGTTTAATCAGCTCAGTGACGGGCACAGGGATTCTAATCCTTTGAATTTCATGTTCGAAATTGAAAGAAGATATAGGCTTTGGAATTTCTCTTATTTCAGGAACATGATTGTGGATAGTGGGAGAGAGAGGTTGAGCCTTCTTACCTCTGTGAGCGTCTTCTACTTCATTAGCAGGTTTTTCTGTTGTAGTGGACCGCTCAGGAATATCAGATGCTTTTTTCTTTTTGTCGAACCTCAGGTTGTACCTACCTCGGCCGCCGCTAACCTTGTCTCCCTTGCTCAATTCATTTAGATGACTGTCCATGAGAGACTCCTTGTAAGCTGCTTGAGTGAGATGAGGAAAAGGAGGAGTGTCTTCTACGCAGTGGATTTCAGGATCAAGCTCCTTCGTTTCTCGTTCTTCCTCATCGGCCACCAAATGGTTCTGAAAAGGGGCCTGAACTCTTTGGTCTTCTCTATCTCTCCCTCTCTCTGTGTGTATAGTCGGGGGAGCAATATTATTTGGCCTTCTGAAACCCCCTTTGATTTCGGCGCCCTGCGGGCCCTTATACATTTTCTTCCTTTCCACCTTCAGTCTCTCCATCTCTTCAGACAAAAACTTCATCATCTTGGTCAGTTCATCCACTTGAGGGTGGGGTACCTATGAGCTAGAAGTTGAGGCTTCGGTTTTTCCCTTTCTTATGTCTGCGTCAGCCTTGTTCCTCAGTCTATCAGCTGCTAATATGTTGGATTCCACTTCTATGGCTGCATCTTGCATTTGAGCTAAGGAGGTGGCTCTTCTTTCTCTTAATAGAATGTAGAAATCTGGGTCAAATGCACCAGCATATGAAATCTGGGCCGAGGCCTATGAAGGTTTTATATCTGCAGGAATCTTATTATACATCTTATTAAATCTTTTGGAGAAGTCATAAACAAACTCTCCTTCCATTTTCTTCAGAGACCCAAACTCTGTCATGTAATACATGAAATATTTCCTACCTCCCCACTGCCTCATGAAAACACTATCCAGGGCTTCCATTCTAGCAATAGATCCAGGGGCCAATCCTCTAAACCATTTCCTCACCTCACCATCCAGGCTCTGGATGAAGACTCTCATCCAGACATCTTCATTTTCAATGTTTAGGTTGTCTGCATAACTGTAGAAAGCAGCCAAGTTCTCTTCTGCAGTTATGTCCCCTTCTCCAGTGAACTTGGGCATGCATTTCAAATAGTCTCCAGCAGGGACAAGATTCATAGGATGGGGTAGGATTAAGGGAGCATATCTAGCAGTGACTATGGCGTCCATTCTGTTCAGAGGGGGATTAGCACCAGCCATAGGAATATTAGGTGGAGGAGAACTTGGTGGAGAAGGAGTTCGTGAAGGGTCTACTGGGAATGAGTCTCGAAGTGGACTGGGAAACAAGAGCGGGTTCAAGGAAAAGGCTAACGAGCTCAAGCCAGCAGGAGATCCTCTTTGTGCAGGAGTGGGGAAATCTTCTATAGTCCTTGGTCTATGCCAAGGAATAGCTTCAGAGGAGAGGGGAGTGACAAGAATTTCTCCCTCCAATCCCAGACTATGAGGGGAAAACTCAGCAGGAACACTCCCAAAATTCAAGAAACGAGAAACCTTTGAAGGAGGTCTATTAGGAAACTAAGGAAGAGAAAAAGGAGTTCTCATAGAAGGAGATGGCGGATTACCTGTTTCGACGATGGAAACTTCTTTTGCAGAGCTCTTTCCTCTTCTGTGAACCACCTCTGGGTCAGCTTCAGGTGTAGCTAGAGGCAGTTGTGGATGAGACCGTGTGTGTCTGCCTCTGAAAGCCACAATTAAAATAGTGGGTTTGCTCCAGTGGAGTCGTCACAATGGAGTCTCCAGGTGCATAGTAGCAATCTTCAAGTTATGATATCTGATGCACCTTCAGAATCAGCTAATCTTGGTCGTTCAATCCCAAGGAAAATATTCAACTTCGTCCCTGGCAACGGCGCCAGAAATGTTAGCGTCGGAAGTCACTCCTGGATTTCTTGCAGGAGAAGAGCCTGACACCCATCAATTTAATGTCACGCTTGGTTTATAGAGGGATGATCAAATGGAGATAAAGACTCAAGGGAATATCACTCTAACTCAGGGACTGGGTCTGGTACGCAAAGAACAAAGGAGGTCTGGGATCCTGCCAGTGGGTTGATTAAAAGATGAGTAGGTGGAAGACTTAGTAAGAAAGGTGAACAAAAAACTCTGGGCAACAGGCTTATATCGGTTTGTAGGGGAAAAAACTCTAAACACAGGATCCTCCTGGTTCAGGGCTTCAAGAAACTGAAAGGGGACTTGACTGGATCCTCCAATTCCAAGTCATTCAGTGCTAGGAAAATCACAAGAACTGATTAGAGACAGCACAACTATTACAGTGATCCATGACAACGTCATCCTATAATAGCTACAGCTCGACTGGATCCTCCAATTCCGAGTTTCTCTAACACAGTGTAAACAAAGACATGAAAGAAACTGGCATTCATAAGGCAAGAAGTCTCAAAAGTCCATACATAACCAGAGTATCAGTGCTTCATTAAAGATTTACAACCGGGAGCTCTGCTCAACCATCGATCCCTACAAAAATGGCGAAAACGCCTTCATATACTCAAAACAACAACAACAACAAAATCGAGACGTTGCATTAAACACATTGCGTCTGCATGGCTTCTGACAATCGGCACCTGCAGCTTCTGAATGATTGTGCACCTGACGGTTTCATGGCGAATCGACATGCCTTTAATTCGTCGCCGGACTTTCCCATTATGGCGGAGGCGATGTCTAACCACCACCAACTTCTTCAATAACTGCTTCATTGGGATTGAGGATGGCCCGACCAATTTGGCACTTCTGCGACGTGGAAGACTCCTCGCGCTGCCACCTGGATTAGCTAAATGGCCTGATGAATAGGCATGGAGGCCAGTGCGAAGGATGGGGCACATAACGGAAGTGGTGGCGTCACGACTACGAGGGTGTGATAATAAGTGACGAGGCATGAGAGGGACGACGGGGGGAAGACACATGGCGGAAGACAATGAGCGGAGGGGGAAGGATATGAGACATAATGGGCACACTTCTAGTGGGAGGCTGATGTGCAAAGAGGCGGGGCACATGGCAGGTGATGGGTGGATGATGAGATGAGAAAGGGACCATACGGACCAGGAGAGGGGAGATGGACAAACGTCGGAAGATGAGGAAGGGGCTCGCACGGTCAGGTGGAGAGCAGACGACAAGATGACACGACAAGAAAGGGGGCCCCACATTGATTAAACACAGAAAGTCAGAGCATGCCCAGATTTCCTGTGCGCCGTTGGTTCGGGCTCTCCAATCGCAGCCGTCGAAGAGTTGCGCCCTCGATTCCGGACTCCCCCCCTCCGCTTAAAGGTAGAAAGGCAGGGGGGGTCTGGAATCACCCTGCGCGCCGTTGATCCGGGCGCTTAGATCGTAGCCGTTGAAGAGGTGCGCCCTCGATTCCGGACCCCCCNAAAGGTAGAAAGGCAGGGGGGATCCGGAATCCTATGTGCACCATTGATCCGGGCGCGCGAATCCCTACCGTCCAAACTTGATTTGCATTTAAACACAGGCACAATCGTATCCCAAACCTAGGACCAGTGGGTTTTTAACCCATTCTTTGCATTCTAACCCCCTTACAAGAAATATCGCTAACACAACCTAACTTCTAATGACCAGTCAATGCATAAAATCATAAACAGAGGAAGAAAAAACCTAAACGGGTAGTTTGAGAGGATCATGTAAGACTAAATTGAAGAACAATCAATCGAAGATAGAGAGTCAGTCTAAACCATCAAGAATAAATTTTATACAAAACTTCACGATGGTTTTGTTTGCACTATTCCGTTGTTACTTCACAAATTTCTCCTAGACAAAGGAGTAGGCGACATCGTTGAGTACCAACCTCTCCTGAAAAATCCTCCTCCAAACTCTTATTAGCAAGAAAGACAATACAAGTGGGAACTGTTCTTCTAATATAACTGCAAAGATACTAGAGAAACTTGGGAATACTTCTAGTAGAAATGAGCATAAAATAAATTACAAACACCATCGACTACAACTAAGTCGGGATGAAATTGGATAAGATTACAACTACAAATTTTCACAAACAAACCAATTTCATTCGTGAGATGGTATGTAGTCGAAGCACACCCAAGTCAAAAATTTCAGAAGTCAAAAGGAAGATAATCAATTCAAGTGCGAAGTTTGAATGTCGAACAAAGACCCACAAACCTTAAACAAATATATAAAAACTAGAATGAGACAAGAGACCTAAGAGGTGAGAAGAGTTGTGAAATGAGAGTGATCCCTAAAAATATCAAAGAAAACATATCCAGGAATGGAAAATCACTAGAGAAACCGTTGAGAGCATCCTGATGGTTCCTGAGAGGAGGAAAGTCTTGTAGTTGAGCCTGGTAGTCGGTGGCACCGAACAAACAAACTACCAAGTCGATATGGATATCAACGATTCAGGACATTCAGTTCAAATTTCTCCTACAAAAAGTCCTAGCCCGAATATTACAGACTTCCTCCGGTATAGAATTTTCGCGTGGATATGCATTCACCAAGGGTGTGGTGCTGAACAAAAAATGTTGGTCAATTAAGAGATACGGTGCTCATTGAAGCACAAGAAAATTGACCAGAATATATATTACTTCATGTAAGATACCTCACAGAGTCTGTCCCCCTGCTAAATCTATTATTTGAAGATTCAAATTCAATAGACAATGCAAATGAATCGACGCAACCCTATAGAAGGTGATTCGTTAGGTATATAGACAAATATTGTCAAACATATGTCCCAAGTAAAATAAAAAGAACATGCACAATTATCAATTGAATACATCCCTCATGAAGACCGACAACATAAGATATTGGTCGAGTCAAATATTATGAATTTGAGTCAAAGAAACAACTCGAATTCCTAATCAACTTCGACACAAATCCTCACAATAGTCCCAACTAGAAAGAAATATATGAAGTTTACAATAGGGATCAACTACATTCCAATCTATGAAGGAGATGAGGATCCCAAATGAAATTGGTTTGTTTGCGGAATTTTTTGGGATGAAACTGACATAATATATGAAGATAGACAGATGACACAATTTGGTGCCACACTTCGAACTCGAGACATTACCTGGTTTATGAACTACAAAGACAATCAACATTGCTCGAAGTTAGAAATAAAACAAAATTTCCTCAAATTATTTAAGACAGAAGAGATCAGTCACCTGGAGGCTAAAAAATTGAAATAAATCAAGAAGAACCCAGGAGAAACTGTCTGGGAGTAGGATAAAAGGTTCAAAGATCTTTTGAGCCAAATCCCATATGCAATGGTTGAGAAAAGTTTGGTGCAATGGTATGTAGCAGGCCTATTACAAAAAAATTGAGTACCACTGTGTATGTGAGATCTCTCGACATGTGAAGAAATATTGAAAAAAGCACAAAGAATAGAAATGGATGATGAAGGCATCTTGACTTCATCAGTCATTGAAAAACAACTAGAAGGAAAACTTGCATAATTACAATAATCAATTAAGAACATGTAGATCTCCTGCAATGAATTATGGCGCACAATCTATTTCAACAAAGGACACACAAAATACTATTGGAAGTTCAACGATTGATCTAGATGGATGTCGGTGGCCTCCCAACTATTCCAACTGGCTCATTTTGGCAGTTTTCTAGTTTGGTAGTTTTTTCCCTAGTTTTTGGGTCCCTGACTTGCAGGGCCATTTTGAGGCCCTAAACAAATTTTTTTAGGGCTTGCCATAGAAAAAATGACATTTGATAGATAGCAACAAAATGTGTATTCCTCGGACATACCTTTCCAACGGGCTATCATGTGCCTAAAACAGAACTGCGGGGAACTGTTGCCACATACCATTCTTTGTTGTTTTCTCTTCACTATTGAACTTTTGATCATCAATTTGCAGAAACATTAACTCATAATAAAGTCTAATCTCTCCAGGACTCCAATGCATAAGAATGTCATCAACTTCATCAGATGTATCCATTGTTGCTTCCCATTATATGTCGTCTTCATCATTCAGTGATTCTTCATTTCTATTGTATGCTACTACAACTTTTGTGCGGGCTCCATCAAAAAATGGTGTTTCAAGAAAATCTTCAAGAAACTGTAACTCTTCTTCAAACTTTGTTGACACTTCATTTGCATGCCCTTCTTCTTGTTCAACTTCTTTTGTCAGTGCTCCCAACTCTGTTGTTGCAGCTTCAAATACTTCATCTCTATTAACCTTTGTTTCAGTATTTACGTTGTCTACGACATCATCTAACACATGTTTTTCAATTTCGTCTACAACATTCACTATTGCTGTAGATTTCTCATCATTCACTGTTTCATGAAGGTGTCCTCTTACATTTAGAAAATGATCAATATATTGTATTTCTTGCTTTATCTTCAACCAATCTTCATTTGACATGTTCTCCTCATCATACATTACATTAATGACAATTTCTTCATTACAATCATCATTATCTACATGTAACTCACCACGGTGGGATTCAACACCTTCTATAGGTTCACCATCAACTTCAGAAGTTTCCTCATAAGCATATGCACTCTTTTCACTATATTTCATTTCTAAAATTTCCCATAACATTTTTGCATTGTCTATATCACCAAATTCATATAAAATAGGAGACAAAATACTTGTATCCAGTGTTGAAATGATAAGATATAAGGCTATTTTATCTTTTCTCTTATCATGGGAATTGATAAAACCATTTTGAAAAAATTTCTATAAATATATTGAACTTAGTAATCCTTCCATTTTAATTGTCCACAGATTGAAATGTTTACCTGAGAAGGATGGCAGAACCGACATTAGTATTTTCAATATTTCACCAATTTCTTTATCATCTTCATTGATCTGGTCTACTTCTGCATTAAGATCCTCAAGTACGGGTTCTTCAATGATCTGGTCTTTATCAGGTACCGGTTCCTCAACCACAACTCGAAAAAATTCATATTCTTATGGAAAATATATTGCCTCTGTCCTTTGGATTTTTCTCGTGATCTATTTCAGCTCTCTTTGGAGCTGTTTAATTCTCCTTTTCTTACTCATGAGAGTAGAAAGAAACTGTGCATCCTCCTTCTTCTCTATATCATTATTGATTGATGCAGGAAATATCCAATTTTACCACTTGTTCATGCAGAGAACCTTTGACTCTGAAGGAGACTCCTATTCCAACTACATTGCAAGCCTCATGTTAGTTTCAGACATTATTCACAATAGTAGCACTCCTATGAAAAATTCTTATGCATATGCGATGAAGTTTGAAGAGAAATTTCCAAATATTATGGAAATATTTAACGACTTATACCGAAACATAATTGGCTGGATTACTGCAGAAGCTTTGAAGGAGAGAGTGATAAAATCTCTCCAGGTTTGGTCAAACTAGTTTCTCTTTTCATATGCTAATGTGAATGGACTGAGAGCTACCTTTCTTCGATCTGAAAATTTAGGTGTGCCTCCTTTTCATTCAATATGTGGATAAGAATTCCGACAGACTCGTGTATTTTGAGGAATTTAAAATGGAAGGCAACTTTCACAAGACAAGTATGAAAATCTTGAACAAGCATATAAAGTTGTCATAGATCTAATGATGGAGGGAATCTGAGAAGTGATCTTAAAGTGCAAGCAATTTCTCATCTATCATATGGGAGCAAGTATGGAAACCAAAAAAAAAGGGATGATGTACATGGTGATGAGGAGGATGTAAACAACACATTTGACACAGGTGCGTGCTTCAACAGGTGAAGTGGGTCTAAAAAAAAGGGTTCTTACCTCCAATTCTAGATGCACAGATATACCTCTGCAATATATATGCAATCCGCAAAAACAACAACAATCGCACACAGGAAAATAGGTGAAGGGAAGTTTTGATCTACATGTGCAAGATGAAGAAGAGATTGCACGCAACACTTGAGGGGTCGCACACAACATTCCAGGGATCGACTGAAGTAACAACACATCCGTTCTAGCAGTGAACAACAAAAATAACAAGAACAACACGCATACTCCAGCAATGAACATGGATTGATGAAAGAACACAACTCTCCACGCAACATTCGATAGCTCTTCAGATTGCAGCGAACCTACAAATTGCAGTGAACTCAAATACAACATAGATAGAAGCAACAACAACACTTGTGCAGATAGCATCAGAGTCCACGATAGACAGTTCCAATAGCAACCCAACGAATAGAAGAGTCATCACCTGTGAACACTGATCGTAGCTTCACGAACACATCGAGCACAAAAGCACTCAACACCTGTGCGTGCCCTCACACCAATGAATAGCTCGTGTAAATGGATGTTGTATATCCACAACACAACATAAAACTCAGCACATAGTTTTTTTTTTCCAGAATGTGGATCACAATGAACACGAGAATGATGTTTCTACATAGCGAACACACCAACACACCAAAATAAAAACGAATCGTGCATATATAACAAACGCACCACCGATAGGTTGGACCAAGAATAATCCACACAGATAGAAACTTTTTACAGAGAAAAATCCTGCACTCCAACAAATAACATTCGACAACCCCTTCACACCAGTCAACGAATGTGCACACAAAAACGGTGGCAAACGATGGTTGCATCTTCACAAATGATGGCAGTGGCAGATTAACCTCTGCTCTGATACCAAATTAACATTTAGAAATTAACACAGTGGAACAGAACAGTGAGAAACGATGCTCACAACTCTTTATTCATCTGAGAAAAACCATTACATTTTATAGGGTCAGGGACCAAACAACCAATCCCTAGAATTGAGGATCTGAAACCACTCATATACCAATATAGGAATTCATTTTAACCATTTCCTAACTATGGCATTTCACCATTATTATCCAACATAAATGACATATTTCTGAAGATATTGTTTTCTATCCGAACTTTTAAAACATTTAATACCAAGATACAACCTTGAAAAAGATTTACCATGAATGAATCTACTAAAACAAAAGAATAAAAACAACTCTCTAAAATAGTGGATCCTCAAATTTTTCTTCTGGTTTATTTGTTGTGTTTATGTAAACTCTGCGTCGAAAATTTCATGTAAATCCATTTGAGTAGATAGATGAATGACGTAAAATTTATTTATGGTTAGTGATACTCTAATGATTTATGTTTTTTCACACAATATTTATAATCATCGATAAGCTCACCTTAAATTTGAAATCAAAATTGAAACATTTATTTTATTCATGCCCTTTGTAATAGGTAAAATTATAATCCAAACATTTTTTGATTCTCCTATATTCACATTCTTGCACAATACACAAGGAAAACTAAGGGTGGAGATCATGTAAGGGGCTTCAACTAGAATTCCTGGACTTTTACCAGTTATCGAAAATTTATATTATTTCTATCTATCTCAACCATACATTATTTATCTAGCTTCTCTGTCTGACTCCTTCAATCCAATGACCATCCCACCGCCCCATTGCCATTGTTTCCTCTCTTCCTCTTGCGACCTACGGCCGATCTATTCTCTGAATTGGAAGCGAGCGTGAGGGGGAATTTAAGCAGAGCGATAGCTCTGCGCAGTCTATAGGCAACGCGATCATATGAGAGAGCAGCCTCTTCGACAATGTTGAAAGTGCCCAGCCAAATTCGAGTGCCCTTCTTCATGGGATCTCTGATTTCCGCTGCGAATTTTCCCCACGGCCACTGCCTCACTCCAATGTAATTCCTAGCACTGATATTCTCTATCTTTTGATTCTCCTGCTCCCATGGTTGTGGCTTTACCTTAAACACCTATGTTCTTCTTATAAGTGAGCATAAAGAAGAAGAATAGTTTTCCAAAGTAAATCCATTCTCGTTGTCTTCTGATGTTATTCTGTTGCTGCTATTTTGCATCAGTCTCTGGTCGTGGTGGCATTGGCTTGGATATTATCATAATCATGAATACTAGCAACAACCACTTTATAAAAGTGGTTGATATACGTCGATCGACGTCATTTTTCATCTTTCAAAATTAATGGCGTCGCTCGTATATCAACCACTTTTATAAAGTGGTTGTTGCTAGTTGACAACTGACATGCCTTTGGGACCACCATTAATATATTAATACATAATTAATGTATTAATTAATTATTACATTAATATTACATTAATGTATACAAATTAATGAGATCTATTAATGTAATGTATTACATTAATGTAATAGATAATAATAATTTATAAATGTAATCTACAAGTTAAAGTATTACGTTACATTAATATGTAATGTAGTTGATTGATACATTAATAGTGTAATGTATTAATTAATTAATTAATTAATACATTGCTAAAATATTAATACACTAATACATTAATAATGTAATGATACATTGATATATTTTATTAATGTAATGTATAAATTAAAATATTAATTTACTTTAATATATAAAGTAACTTATTAATTGAATGATACTTAATAATGCAATTTATTAATTAATTTATACATTAATGTATGATGTAAGGTATATTATTCAATTTATACATTAATTAATTCATACATTAAATACATTATTAATAATGTATTTATTAGTATTATTAATACCCTAGGATATTAATATTTATATTTATATTAAAACATAAATATTGATATTAAAACATTAATATTACAGAATTAATACACTACAAAATTATCAATACATTATTAAAGTATTAATACCTTTATAAATACTTTGGTAAATGTTCATCACAATGCGACGTTGGGAAATGTTCGTCACAAGGCGACGTAGGCAAATGTTCATCATAATGCAATGTTTGGAAACACTTGACACATTGTAGAATTATCTTTTACTTTTGTGACGTTGGGAAAATGGTCGTCGGGATGCAGAGTGAGAAATTGTTTGTCACATTGTGATGTTGAAAAATGTTTGTCACATCGCGACATTCGGAAATGTTCATCAAAGTGTGAAGTTGGGAAATTTTAGTCACAATGACATGTATGGAGACATATTTTACTTTGTAGACAATGGCTTATATTTTTCCTAAGGACATTGATAACAAATGGGAAATGTTCGTCACATTGTGGCACTGGGAAATGTTCGTTACAATGCAACATTGGAAAATGGTCGTCACATTACGACGGTCGGAAATGTTCGTCACAATTCAACGTAGGGAATTTTTCATCATAATGTAATGTTTGGAAACACTTGCCACATTGTAGAATCATCTTTTTCTTTTGCGACGTTGGGAAAATGGTCATTAGAATGAGGAGTCAAGAATTTTTTTGTCACATTGCGATGTTAGAAAATGTTTGCCACATCGCGACATTGAGAAATTTTCATCATAGTCCGATGTTGGGAAATGTTAGTCACAATGATATGTATGGAATCATCTTTTACTTTGTAGACAATGATTTATATTTTTCCATAAAATGTATGGTAACAATATAAATTAGTAAAAAACAATTTCAAATACATAATTTCCATATTATAACATAATTCATAACCTTTCATACACATATAAATTACAGAGAATTGAATCAATTTCACTTGTATAATATTATTAATCTCGATAATATAACACAATTCACTAACTTTTAAGAAATTGAGTTTCCTATATTATAAAGATACTTAAATATAAAAGATACATTATAAAGTAAAACCAAAAAATTCATTAAGAACTTCAAACAACCTTTATACATTATTTCATTATCAATATAAATAATTAAATATACAACATATGATTTATGTGGATTTAGGAATTTATTGTGATGTATGATTGTTATAGTAGTCAGATTTCCTTACGTCATGTCAACCTGTCAATTGGGTGCTTGGGTGTAGTCTTCATGTATTTTGACAGGTGTTTCAGTCTCCTAGCGCAAGGGATTTAGTGCAGGATAAAGGTCTAGATATGTTATGTTGCACCAGGGTTATTGTCACGCCGATCTCCTGGTGACAGTATGATTCTTGATGAGGGGATAATTGCGCGCCCTGATGGATGGAGACAAATGATAACCTGGCCAGAGTTTGTTCTTCCCAATGTGGGCGTTTGTTTGTTGTAATTGAGGTTGGTACCTAGTTTTGTAATGCCTTAATGTGTTTCGTTTTGCGAACCATAGAGGTTGCTATTTATTGTTTGTCGAAGCCGATGTTTCGGGTTGTTGGTGTTGTCCTTTAGCTTGTAGGCGTAGCCCTGCTTGTTTTGGGTGGGTAGTCGTCCTTATTTTTCTAGCGATTACCGATTGTTTCACCCAATTGCATGATGTGCTAGTGTGTTGAGTCATTATTGTATGTTTCCTGATCTGCGTGCATTTTGTTCATCGTGAAGTTGTGTGGTTTAACTGTTGTCATTGTTTCCTTCCTGCAAAAATAAATAAATAAATTGCACTGGCTTGCATCACTTGTAGTCATAAGGATGGGGTTGTTACACAAGTTATCATATTAATACTATGATAAATATTAGGAAATATGAATTTAATGTTTGTATAAATCAATCATTTCAAGAGAAAGTGATATTCCTCTCCTAGTTTATTGATCTCCCAATTTTGAAAGTGTTTTGGGTCTTGTCCACCACCTTATTTCACTATAAAACTCATGAAAGTTGGTTCTTATCTTTGCAATATTTGTTTTCTTTTTTGAGATTTGGAACATTATTTATGTCTTCACTACATCTTTGTATTCAATCAACCATTCAATCACATCATAATAATGAAAAAAACTTGATCAACCACATTGTGTAATTGGAATGTTTTGATATTGTAATTCATCCTCAACATTCGAATTGATAAATAATAATTTCCTTGTATCTTTTTGCATATTCTGAAAATATGCCTTATACTTGGAATTATGAGGACGAAATTTTTTTCATGTGTTATATTCTTTGCATGTGTGTGTGTGGGCACGTCAGATTCGACAACTGCAGTATTTGCTATTTTTAGCGGATTTTTCTATTTTTAGTGGTTTTCTAAATTAATCCCGTATTAAGGGATTAGGGTTTTGGTATCTACGAAATACCTAAAAAAACTGTATCTATATTGTATGGTTAATGGTGAAATTAATACAATGAAGAGTTGAAAGGTTTTCTCTTGGTTAAGGGTTTCCGGTATAAATCTATGTGTACTATGTGTATGAGCCATTGATTAATTTCTATTTTGCTTAAGAATCTATATGCATTGGTTTACTTCAGAGGTTTAAAACTTGCATGTGGTATCAAAGCTTGTTTTTGGCTTCAGAGGGACGCCTTTGTTGTTGAAGTTTTGGATTGGTCTTGATAGATCAAATTTATCTTGGGTCTACGATAAACCTGGGTTTAGTGGGAGCTTTTTGCAGTGGTTATTTGAATGTAGAAAGAGGAATGGCGAGATCTTCTAGAATCAAGATAGAGAAGTTCAACGATAAAAAAATTGAGCTATGGAAGCTCAAGATGGAGGACCTTCTTGTAGACAAAGAACAATGGATCGTTGTGGATCCTGGTACACAGCCTACTGGTACACAACCTACTAGTACAAAAACAACTAGTACACCACCTACTGGTACACAACCGACTAGTACACAGTCGATTGGTACACAACCTACTAGTACACAAACTACTAGTACACCACCTACTGGTATGTCGAAGGAAGATTGGGAGAAGTTGGATAGAAGAGAAAGGAGTACTATTCGACTATGTCTGGCAGATTTAGTGTTGTTGAATGTCTCGGGAGAATCTAAAGCCAAGGAACTATGGGATAAGTTAGGGAATTTGTATCAATCAAAGTCCCCGGTAAATAAGTTTTTTCTTCCAAAGAAGATATATCATCTTAGGATGGAATATGGAGATTCCGTGACAGAACATATAAATTCCTTTAATACTCTGGTAATTCAACTTGTCTTTGTTAATATTATGATTGCATAAGAAGATAAGTGTATTACTTTGTTATGTTCTTTTCCAGACTCTTGGGATAATCTAGTTGTAGAAATTGGTAGTACCACTCAATCTACATTGAAGTATGAGGATGTAATTGCATCCTTGTTATCTGAAGATATGAGGCGGAAAATCATGGATGGTCATAGCACAAATGTTTTATTTGTAAGAGGTCATACCCAAGACAGGAATCCTGGTAAGTCTTCGGGGGGGAGATATAAATCTATAGGTAGATCTAAGTCTCTAGGAAAATCTTTGAGGAAATACTGGAAGTGTGGTAAAACAAGGCATTATAAGAAAGATTGCAAGTCTAAGAAGTTTGATAAACCAAAGGGATGTGATAGTACCTCTTCCACAGAGGCAAAAACCTCCACTAAATAAGGAGGTGATGTTTACCTGTCATCTACAGGTACACATGCAAATCGTGATGTATGGTTGATTGACTTAGGTGCGTCATACCATATGACTCCTCATAGGGAGTGGTTCTCTAAATATGAAAAATACGATGGTGGTGATGTATTCCTAGGAGATGACCCGACAACCAAAATCATGGGACGTGGAAGGGTTAAGTTGTTGATAAAATATGGAAGGATTAGAATGCTCTGTGGGGTTCTACACATTCCAAAACTAGCCAGGAGCCTAATATCTATAAGAAAGTTGGATGATGTAGGAGTGGATACTGTATTGGGAAAGGGCACTTGCAAGATGGTACGAGGAGAAATGGTGTTAATGAGGGGAGTTCAGTGTGGAACTCTATACAATTTGTTGGGAAGAACTTATACTAATGGGTGTAATAGTTTTTTTGTCCTTGAGCAAAAAAATAAAGAAGACAAGACCAATACAATGCCTGGAAAGAAGACCATGTTGTTGCACCAAATACTAGGAAATATTGAAGAAAAGGGCCTTCGAACACGACATGGTAAAGGTATGCTTGAAGGTATGTCTAAGTGCACTCTGGATTTTGATTTATGTGAACATTGCATATATGGTAAAAAAAATTGCGTAATATTCCCATATGGTGCTACAAGAGCAAAGGGGATCTTAGAATTAATACACAATGATGTGTTTGGACCTTTGTCTATTCCATCACTAGGTAAGTTTGTGTATTATGTTTCATTCATAGATGATTTCTCAAGGAACACATGGATTTATTTTCTTAGAAATAAATCCGAGGTATAAGATAAATTTAAAGAGTTTAAGGCTCTAGTAGAAAATCAAACAGAGAAGAAAATAAAGGTATTAAGAACAGATAATGGTGGAGAATTCTGTGGAAATGAATTCAAAGAATTCTATAAGAAGTGTGGTATATAAAGGCAGAAGACTACTCCATATACTCCTCAGCAGAATGGAGTTGGAGAAAGGATGAATAGGACACTGATGGAAAAATAAAGGAGCATTCTCAGCGGTGTCAAGTTAGGACAATAATTCTGGGCAGAGGCAGTGGGTACAACATGTTACCTGGTCAATCAATCACCCTCATCCGCATTGGATGATAAAACTCCACACGAGGTATGGAATGGGAAGAAACCCTCTCTTGAACATCTTAGAGTGTTTGGTTGTGATGCTTATGTACATGTTCCAAAGGAAAATAGGAGTAAGTTGGATAATAAAGATGAAAAGTGTATATTTGTTGGCTATAAAGATGGTGTGAAAGGTTATAATCTTTGGAACCCGGAAACTAAGAAGACTGTTTATAGTCGGGATGTCGTTTTTAGAGAGGTAAAATATGTTTCCAAACAGGAATTCCTACCAAGGAAGGAAGAAGAACCTAAGAAAATAGAGCTTGAGTTGGATGATGCAAAATCTAAATCATTTGAAGAAGATGAAGCAGAAGAAGAGGAAGAATCTCATACCCCAGTATTCAGGAGATCAACGAGAGAAAGAAGGCAACAAGAAAGGTATAGTCCACCTAATTTCCGTTCCAATTTTTCTTTATCTATTACTGATGATGATCCCAGAACTATCAGGGAAGCAATGAATTCAGAGGATAGTAAACTATGGAAGAAGGCCGTGGTTGAAGAAATGGATGCCTTGGATAATAATGAGGCATGGGATATAGTTGAGTTTCCATCTTCAAGAAAATATGTTGGTAGAAAATGGTTGTTTAAGAATAAGTTTAATGCAGAAGGTAAAGTGGAGAAATACAAAG
>SNQJ01S0105258.1:47612-65256 GCA_010110895.2 Picea sitchensis
ACATGTTGTTGGTAGGAAATAACATGGATGTTATCAAGGAGGTGAAATCGTAGCTATCCTCCAAATTTGACATGAAGGATGTCGGTGTTGCTAACTTCATTCTAGGAATGGAGATTAAAAGAGATCGTGAAAAAAAGAAACTCTGGTTGAATCAAAGAAAATATGTTGAGATGATATTGCGAAGGTTTAATATGCATGGAAGTAAACTGGTCAAGGTTCCTATTCCTATAGGTGTAAAGTTATATGAAGAATGTGTCCCAAGACACAAGAAGAAGAAGAGGACATGTCCCATGTTCCATATGCCAGTGCAGTTGGTAGTTTGATGTATGTAATGGTCTGTACTAGACCAGACATTGCACATGCAATGGGAGTTTTGAGCAGGTATATGTCAAAACTAGGGAAGGAGCATTGGACAACAGTAAAGATGGTCTTCAAGTATTTGCGTGGCACTACCAATTATGGATTGTGCTACCAAGGAAGACGAGGATTGGATAGAGTGGTGGACATACATGGATTTTTTGATGCAAACTAGGCTGGAGATCTGGATCGCAGAAGATCTACAAGTGGGTATGTGTTTAACCTATTTGGAGGAGCAATCAGTTGGATGAGTAAAATACAGGCTGTAGTGGCACTCTCAACTATAGAGGCTGAATACATGGCAACCACTCATGCAAGCAAGGAAGCAGTATGGTCAAAAAGACCGTGTTCAGGTATTGGGTTGGTACAACAAGCAGTGAGATTAGATTGTGACAATCAGAGTGCAATCTTCCTGGCAAAGAACCCAACTTATTATTTGAAGAAAAAACATATTGATGTTCAGTATCACTTTGTGAGAGACATGGTTGAAGAAAATAAGGTGTTGTTGGAAAAGGTTGACACTTTGAAGAATGTTGCAGATTCATTGAGGAAGTCTGTGAGCACAGAAAAGTTCTCTTGGTGTAGAGTAACAATGGGCATTGTTGCCATGGATTGATGACTATATAATCCCGTGGACCCCTGGATGCAAAGAAAACAACAAGTGGGAGAATGTTAGGTATGTGTTATATTCTTTGCATGTGTGTGTGTGGGCGCGACAGATTCGACAACTGCAGTATTTGCCATTTTTAGCAGATTTTGCTATTTTAGCAGTTTTCTAAATTAATCCTAGATTACGGTATTAGGTTTTTGGTATCTACAGAATACCTAAAACCACTGTATATATATTTTGTGGTGAATGGTGAAATTAATACAATGAAGAGTTGAAAGGTTTTCTCCTGGTTAAGGGTTTCCGGTATAAATCTTTGTGTACTATGTGTATGTGCCATTGATTAATTTATGTTTTGCTTAAGAATCTATATGCATTGATTTACTTCACGGGTTTAAAACTTTCATAATTCATCCTCGACATTCGAATTGATAAATAGTATTTTCCGTGTATCTTTTTGCATATTCTGAAAATATGACCTATACTTGGAATTATGAGGAAGACAAACTTTTCAAAAGGTGTGTGTATATGTCATTGTGGTGCCCTCTTTTACCTCTAATTCAATACTTAAACTTGTTCATTTCGACCTTGTCTTCATGGGAGACATTGGCAATAAGCTATCATTATAAATTCAAAGCAACACCTCATTTTATCAATTAGATTAGTGGGAAAGTAATAGGAAATAATTTGGTTTAATAAATTTTTCAAAAATGTTTCAAATGTTCAAATCGTTTCCTAATAAAACTACCTGAGCCTAAAAGAATTAGTGTCCATTGGTGTAATTTGCCACACATTGGTCATTCAAATAACAATGTTTGGAAATGAACCACATGAAAATGTAGCTTTATAGATGAATTTTAGAAGTTGTAGTAGTTAGGTGGGTTCCACTATATTCCATTCTAGGTTACTTGAGTAAATAATGAAAAAATGATACCTACACAACCATAGATATTTCTAATTTTTCTATTAGATTATGGCTTTTATTATTTACTATTCAAATCCAAACTTTTATGTGAAAAATATACCATCATTCTAAATTCTCTTCCTTTTATTCTTTAGTCAAACCATACAATGACCTTCTGTGATAAATCTAACACTCAACATTCTTTCCAAAATATTTTGAATGTTAGCTTACTTAAATAATGTCCCATGGTTACCTACCCTAATAACCCTTCCTTTTATTCTTTAGTCAAACCATACAATGACCTTTTGTGATATATCTAACACTCAACATTCTTTCCAAAATATTTTGAATGTTAACCTACTTAAATAATGTCTCATGATTACCTACCCTAATAAATTTGAATTTGTGATTTCCAGCTACATTCAAATTCAACCATTAGCTATACTACCCTTTAGCACCACTGAGTTCTTTAAAATGTTGAACAAGGTTGATGGCATGACTGACTAAGTCATTGGACCTCAAAACCTTAGGGTAGTTGTGGCTCCTTGCAACAACGGATGGACTTTATTGGAAGACCCACAATGGAGCATGCTTAAAGTTTTGAAAGAGTTGGGACCCACCTTTATCTTCGGTAGTGGAATTGAAAGAAAATGTCATCCGTGGTTAGCTAAAAATTCCTTGAAAGACTTTGATGATAAAATGTGGGGCTCACTTTTTGTATCATGGCGTCAGTTTACTTGAGATTATTGGGTGGCATTGACTATGTCCCTCTATCGAAAGGCTTCTTTGAAATTTCAATTCCAACCTATCGTTGAAAGAGTTGATGGCCTTTAACTTGCCAACCCCACATGGTTGAGTGTAAGAACACAAGTCCCTTTTTCTTTCAAGATATTTTAACGTTCCCAATTGAAACATTTTCAATTTTCCTTTTTGTAGCTTCCTTAAGCAGCGAACTTCCTTAAGCAGCCCCTCTAACCTAAGTTGGTCGAACCTCGTACGAAGGAAGTCGGCCCCATGGGTCCCGTTTCGAAGGTATTTTGTGTACCTTTAATCATGAAGTTTTGAAATTATATTTCAAACCCATTGTCCTCGGTACCCAACGTCCTATCTATTGTCGTGATATCAAATGTGGGCCCCTTGCTGCCTATCAAAAACATTGTGAAATATCACTTCGAACCACCTCACGGATTCCCACATAACATTATCTCACCGGAGAAGTGGGCTCTGTATTTTCATAACCCTTTTTTAAATGCTTCGAATTAATCTCAAGTAGTTCGATGCCTTTAGAAAATATGGGCCCCAGCTTTTATAATTAGAATATTTTGAGGACTTTCGAGCTATTTGATTTGCTAAGGATTTCTTTTGGTTTCAAAGCCTACTACCTAAGATAAGGGAGGGTCCCACCGTTAGTTCAAAGGTTTAAGCATGCTCCATCGAGAGTTTTCGAATAAAGCTCATTAGTTGTTGTGAGGAGCCCCAATTACCTTAAGACATTGAGGTCCAATAACTTATTCAATCAAGCCATTAACTTTGTTCAAATTTTAAAAGAGCTCCATTAACTTAGTTAAAACTTTTAAAGATATTCATGGTGACAAAAAGTAGTATAATTAATGGCTGAATTTGAATGTAATCACACTTTCAAATTCATTAGGGTAGGTGGTCATGGAACATTATTTAAGTAGGGTATCATTAGAAAGATCTTAGAAATAATATTCATTGTTAGCTCTATCATACAAGGTAGTTGTATGTGTTGATTAAAGATTAGAAGGAAGGGAATTGGGAATATTAGTATATTTTCTACACATATGTCAATAATTTGGATTTAAGTAATGAATAGCAAATCCACCATGTATCAGTAGAAGCATTAGAAACAACCATGATTCTACATAGATCATACTTCATGTATCATTTCTGCAATATTTACTCAACTTCAAGTTATCAAAACCCACCATAGATAGTAGTTAGTGTAGCCATAACTTCCAGTGCTCTTATAGCTACGGTTTCCTATGGTTCATTTTCAAAGATTATTATTCAAATGACTAAAATATGCCAAATTGCACCAAAGGGCACCAATTCTTTCAGGCCCTTAATTGTTTTATTTGCAATCAGGTGAGATTTCGAGCATTCAAACATTTTTTATTCAAGCAATAGATTAAAATCGAATTTTGTCATTTTATTTTTCCCATTGATACCATTGATAAAACTAGGTGTGGTTTTGAATGTATAATGATAAATTCTTCCCAATGTCTTCCAAGAAAGCAAGATAAAAAAAACCAAGTTCAGACACTAAACCAAAGATAAAAGTGGACACCATAATCAAATATACAAACACCTCTTGAAAATTTGGCCTCCCTCATAATTTTGAGTCTAGGGATATTTTTAGAATATGCAAAGAGGCTACAAGGCAACCACTAGAAGTTGATTTCTTGGTTATTACAAGAAATCAACTTCTAGTAATAACCACAACATGCCCAATTATAATTTAGTTAATATAAATTATAATTGAAGTGTTATTATACCTATATTGTGTTTTTTTTTTGTTCGATTTCAAAAGTTTGTTAATTTCCTTTTAATAATTTTAATTTTTATAAAAATAAAAATATTTTTATTAATTCATAAAATTTGAAATATCTAATTTTCTGTTAGTTGAGTATAATGAAATGACTATTTTTATGTGTTTTTAATAAGAATTGTCAAATTAAAATATTCAATTAATTTTTATTTTTTTTATAAAACTAACATCTTATCATCTTTAACTTGTAATTTAATATCATTGTATTTTTAATAAAAACATACAACATTACACTTATATATTTAATAAAAAATAAGCATTATATTTATTTATTTAATTAAAAATTACAACATTGTACTATACTTATTTACATATTTAATAAAAAAAATAAAAAATGACATGACACATTATTGAAATGTGGTATTTGGTATGATCCTCAAATTTTGCTTCTGTTTTCTATGTTTTGTTTATGTGAAGTTTTTGTCAAAAGTATCATGTAAATCCATTTTAATAAATAGATGAATGAAGTAAAAATGATTTATGGTTAGTAATACTTTAATCATTTATATTTTTTCAGGACAAATATCTATATTCTCACCTAAAATTGAAAATCAAAATTGAAACATTTATTTTATTCATGCTCTTTGTAACAAGTAAAATTATAATCCAAACAATTTCTGATTCTCCTATCTTCAGAGTCTTGCACAGTACACAAGGGAAACTAAAGGTAGAGATGAGGCAGTGGGCTTCAGCTAGAATTGCTGGACTTTTACCAGTTATCGAAAATCTATCTATTACTACCTATCTCAACCGTACATTCTATATCCTATTGCTACCTATCTCAACCATACATTATTTATCCAGCTCCTCTGTCCGACTCCTTCAATCCAACGACCATCCCGCGGCCCCACTGCCACTGTTTCCTCTCTTCCTCTTGAGACCTACGGCCGATCCGTTCTCTGAATTGGAAGCGAGCGCGGTCATATGCGAGAGCCCTAGCTCCGCACAGTCTGTAGGCAGCGCGGTCATATGCGAGAGCGGCCTCTTCGGAGATGTTGAAAGTGCCAAGCGTCGTCCTCCACTTCCAGCAAATGGATCAACTCCAACATATTGACGTTGGTGTTCATGCTGGTGCTCACCCCTCCTGCAACGTCCATCACAATGACACTGTTATTCAGATAGATTGATTTCAATATCCTAGCAGGTAGGAATAGGAATACAAAGCATTCATTTTCATTTTGAATGGTCATAAACCATAAAAGTGGTTGTTGTTAGTATTTTCTACTTTCAATCTAATTCATCCGTCATCATAGCATTTTGTATTTTGTACTTTGAACCTGTGACTTTTTAAGAGGAAACACATATTCTTAATCATTAGGTCCATTCAAACTATATAAAGTTATCATAGCAATCACTTTTTCAAAAACCTGTAAACATGATCAAATAACTATAAATATAAACATATATAAACCACTTTTATAAAATAGTTATTGTTAGTATTCTCTACTCTCGACATGATGAAATAATATCGGGCAATTTAATCTTACAAAAGCATGTTCATTATGGTAATTTGTAATTATTTTATTTTAAATATACAAAAAAACATGAAGTATAATCGTAATTTATTTTTTCAAATTTTCATTTTTAGAGGAAAAAGTCATGTTATGTTGTTATTAAAATGAATGGAAATAGTTAAAAATAGTAGATATAAAACTTAGGAAAGAAGTCCAGAATAAGGGATAGATTTGGAAGATAAAAAATTCATTGAGTATAATGATGTTTTTTTTCATGTTTGCTATAAAAATTTAGGACAAGTATAGACATTCTCATGTTTTGAAATTTTTTGGGTTACCATTAGGGAAATCTGGCTATGTAATTGTTGGTGAAATTGAAATTTTTTGTTGCTTAAATTGTATTTTTTAATGCATAAATAGATTCAACACTATGAAAAACCCCTACAATTCCAACAACTCTCAAAAGTTTTTATCTGATTTTGAGTAAAATTGGTTGGAAAATTAAATTATTCTTGAAAAAGATTAAGAAAATATAACATTTAATCTACTCACTGATTTTCTCATTAAACTCATAACTCAACCTCACAAAATGCTCAAAAAATGGAAGGAATTCACACGAGTTTGACACCCACAAGTACTAGGATCTCAAATTTTCTACTACCAAAATTTAATCCTACATTTTCTATTCTCCTTACACCCTACAACTCAATATATCAAAAAAAAAAACAAATTGATACTTTATATTCTCCTTACACCCTAAAATGATTAGTTGAATATATCAAAAAATAAAATAAAAAAATTGATACTTTATATTCTTCTTACACCCTAAAATGACTAGTTGATAGGCACATCTCCCTTTAAATAAATAAAATGTAAAAATTAAAGAAATAAGATGTAAAAAACTAATTTTACTTTCTTAGCACTTAAGAACCAAAACAATACAGGAATGCCACTTTGAAATTATATGATCTTCACAATCTAAAGCAAATTTCAAGGTTTCTATAATGACCTCTAGCGAAATCAAAGATCACATAAAATAGAGCATTCTATCAAACTAGGTGTGTAAAAATTTCAATTCCAAAGTCTTAATGAGAACAATAATACTTGGTCTAGGGTCTAATAAACAACATAAAAATAGACTTTGTTATTGAAAAAGATGGCAAGACTTTGCTTTTATATTTTAATAAAAAACACAGAATTTCAATAACAATAATAATGACAAACAAACATGGAGAAAAACAAAAAAAACTAGGAAAACAATGCCTCAAATAGATTTCCTTCACAATTAAATATGGAAAAGGGGGGCAAAGGGCACCCTATTTTGCATGTAGTTCAATTTATTTCACTGTGGGTGTTGTAGGGTCTAGTCATCTTTGTCGACTAATCAAGATGATTGGAGTAGTTAGTTAGGAAGTCGATCGAATAGACAGTTAGAGTCAACCGAGCTGACAGTTAAAGAATGTAATCGTCTGATAACAGAATATCACACACACACACACACACACACACACACTGTTATTGGAAAAATCAATAAGTGTAGACACAAACAGATCTCCCTAGTTTCACTATGAAACTAGAACAAAACAAGACAGAATATAAAAATTTCCCTAAGTTTTAATTATCAGGCATACTAACTAACAAGGATAAATAACATACCTTTTAAACGTCGTTTGTCCTCACTAGTGTCGTCCTCACTCTGTCACAAGGCTTATGGGATGTTGAACCTGTAAAAAGGCACAAGCCAATGAAGTGAAAGCAACAACATATACTCAACAAAACTTATGTATGTGATCAAGGAGTCATACAATAAAATAAGACCAATTTTATGGGAAAAAAATATATCATTGTATTAAAGAATGTGGAAGAAAGATACAACCAGATGCCTTGATGTTGTCAAGTTCATTCCAATAGTTCCTTGCTTGCGACACACTTTTGACCCACGGATTCTGTGACTGTAGATCTGATAGCTACTCACAATTACTATTCAATCAAGCTATAGACAACTTTTTCAAGTTAATTTCCCAAGCTACAAAACTCAAGCTACAAAACAACTAAATTTCTCTACGAGAGCTCCTCTCCTTTTATAAGTTGAAAAGGATAAGGTGAGGATGTTGGGATGATCCCACTAAATCATAAAAGCGAGTAATATCCAAACTGATCGGAGCCCACCTCACCATAGAAACTTCTCCTTCTAGAAGCATCGAGAAGATGCTCATTTTTCTCATGTACAAAAATCGTCTCACCCCTAGAACTGAGCAAAGTGCAATGGCATCACAGGCCAGGTTTAGTACAACATGTGATGATCTGGGATCGTCACACCCCTATAACTAGGAAGGGTGCAAAGATCCTCCTTAATATGGTTTTTACAAAGGAAAATATGATTTCATCTCTCAGGCAAAGTTCTTCTCTCTTCTTTTCTTGGGAATTCAAGCCACTGATCCCTATGAAGATAACAGATAGGTTTACATCATTAAAGATCATAAGGGTGAAGAAAATAATGTGTAACACATATGACCATGTAATGGAATGGAAGAGAAAAAGTGATTGTTTTGAATATAATAAAAGATTTGATGGTTCTCTCACCTCTTTTTTATGTCTATATGCCTATATGTTATCTTCCACATAATGTTATAGTATGTGTTTCTCTATGTAAGGATATACCAATAACTATCTCGTACTTTCTCTTAGAATACAACATTGCTTCCCTTGTTGACAGTTTTGAACTCGAGCATGCATAAAAAAGACACATAGATATTAACTTTGGAAGACATACACAAATGGTGGGAGCGTAAAATTACCAACTATATCAAAAACTATGTAAGAAGAAATTGATTGACCCTAGCAGAAGCCCACACTAAGTGCTTCTTGGAGATGCGTAAATGATTTTTGGAAGTTATTCCAGAGGCACTTTATGAATATTTGAGCTAATCTAATGTGTAACCTAACTCCTAATGAGAAGTCAATGCATAAAATCATAAATAGAGGAAGAAAAAAACTAAACAAATAGTTCGAGAGGATCATGCAAGACTAAATTGAAGAACAAGCAATCGAGGATAGAGAGTCAGTCCAAACCATCAAGAATAGATTTTATACAGAACTTCACGATGGGTTTCTTTTCACTATTCCATCGTTACTTCCCAAATTTCTCCTAGACAAAGGAGTAGGTGACATCGTTGAGTATCGACCTCTCCTGAAAAAATCCTCCTCCAAACTCTAATTAGCAAGAAAGACAAGACAAGTGGGAACAGTTCTTTGAATCTAACTGCAAAGATACTAGAGAAACTTGGGAATACTTCTAGTATAAATGAGCATAAAATAAATGACAAACACCATCGACTGCGACTAAGTTGGGCTGACGTTGGGGGGTTGGATGATTCGTGAGATGGTATAAAGTCAAAGCACACCCAAGTCAAAAATTTCAGAATTCAAGAGGAAGATAATCAATTCAAGTGCGAAGTTTGAATGTCGAACACAAACCCACAAACCTTCAACGGATATACAAAAACTAGAATGGGACAAGAGACCTAAGAGGTGAGAAGAGTTGTGAAACAAGAGTGGTCCCTCAAAATATCAAATAAAACCTATCCAGGAATGACAGATCATTGGAGCAACCCTTGAGAGCATCCTGATGGTTGCTAAGAGGAGGAAAGTCTCGTAGTTGAGCATGGTAGTCGGTGGCGTCGAACAAGAAAACTACCAAGTCGATATGGAGATCGATGATTCAGGACATGTAGTTTGAATTTATCCTACAAGAAGTCCTAGCCTAAATATTACAGACTTCCTCCACTAAATAATTTTCACGTGGATATGCATTCAGCAAGGGTGTGGTGTCGAACATAAAATGTTGGTCAATTAAGAGATACAATGCTCATTGAAGAACAAGAAAATCAACCAGAATATATATTACTTCATGTAAGATACCTCACAGACTCTGTCCCCCAACTAAATCTATTATTTGAAGATTCAAATTCAATAGACAATGACAACAAATCGATGCAACCCTATAGAGGGAAATTTGTTGAGTATATAGACAAATATTGTTAGACATGTGTCCCAAGTACAAGAAAAGAACGTGCACAATTATCAATTGAATACATCCCTCATGAAGACCGACAAAAAAAGATATTGGTCGAGTTGAATATTCTGACTTTGAATCAAAGAAACAACTCGAATTCCCAATCAAATTCGACACAAATCCTCACAATAGTCCCATATACAAAGAAATATATGAAGTTTACAATGGGGATCAACTACATTCCAATCTATGAAGGAGATGAGCATCCCAAACGACATTGGTTTGTTTGCGATTTTTTTTTGTATGCAACCGATATAATAGATGAAGATAGAAAAATGACAGAATTTGGTGCCACACTTCGAGCTCGAGCCATTACCTCGTTTATGAACTACACAGGCAATCAACATTGCTCAAAGTTAGAAATAAATCAAAATTTCCTCAAATTATTTAAGACATAAGAGATCAGTCGCCTGGAGGCTAAAAAATTGAAACTATCTAGGAGTACGATAAAAGGTTCAAATATATTTTGAGCCAAATCCCCTATGCAATGGTTGAGAAAATTTTGGTGCAATGGTATGTAGCAGGCCTATAATTTACAAAACAATTGAGTACCACTTTGTATGTACAATCTCTCGACATGTGAATAAATATTAAAAAAACACAATGAATAGAAATGGATGATGAAGGTGTCTTGACTTCATGAGTCATTGAGAAACGTCTAGAAGAAAAACTTGCATAATTACAATAATCAATTAAGAACATATCGATCTCCCACAATGAATTATGAGGTACAATCTATTCAAGAAAAGTCCACACAAAATACTATTGGAAGTTTAATGATTGATCCATATGGATGTCGGTGGTCTCCCACCTATTCCAACTGGCTCATTTTGGCAGTTTGGAAGTTTTTTCCCTAGTTTTCGGGTCCCTGACTTGCGGGGCCATTTTGAGGCCCTAACCAATGTTTTTTAGGGCTCACCACAGACATAATGACCTATGATAGATAGAAAAAAAATGTGTATTCCTAGGATAGACCTTTCCAACGGGTTATCATGCACCTAAAACAGAATTGTTGCGAACTACTACCACATACCATTCTTCGAAAAATTGTATGTATCTGAACTGCTGCCACATACCATTCTCTGTTGTTTGCTCTTCCCTATTGAACTTTTGATCATCAATTTGCAACAACATTAACCAGGGATGATTTTAAGGATGAAAATTTATATTAAAATGTAGAAACATGGGATAATCTTAATTTTTCTTAATATCCAAAATAAAAATGTTTGGCAATATTTTTGTAAAAATATTCAAATTTATAAGTATTTTGTATAGTTTATACAAATTTTAGGAGATTTTAAAGTTAAAATAATTTTTTTCTATGAAATTTGGGTGAATCATTTTAGAAAAAATGAAAATTAGTGAATCATTTTTTGGGAAAAACCATGGAAAATTAGCCCATTTGCTAAATTTAGCCCCTAAAATTATTTATGATGTCATTAACTCATAGTAAAATTTAATTTCTTTAGGACTCCAATGCATAAGAATGCCATGAAATTCATCATATGTATCCATTAGTGCTTCCCATTCTATTTCGTCTTCATCATTCAGTGATTCTTCATTTCTATTGTATGCTACTACAACTTTTGTGCAGGCTCCATCAAAACATGGTGTTTCAAGCCAATGTTCAAGAAACTGTAACTCTTCTTCAAACTTTCTTGACACTTCACTTGAGTGCCCTTCTTCTTGTTCAAGTGCTTATGTTGGTGCTCCCAACTATGTTGTTGCAGCTTCAAATACTTCATCTCTATTAACCTTTGTTTCAGTATTGATTTTTTCTACAACATCATCTAACACATGTTTTACAATTTCGTCTACAAAATTTACCATTGCTGCAGATTCCTCATCATTCGCTCTTTCAAGAAGATGTCCTCTTACATTTAGAAAATTATCAATATATTGTATTTCCTACTTTATCTTCAACCAATCTTCATTTGACATGTTCTCCTCACCATTCATTACCTTAATGACAATTTATTCATTACAATCATCATTATCTACATGTAACTGACCATGGTGGGATTCAACACCCTCTACAGGTTCACCATCAACATCAAAAGTTTTCTCATAAGCAAATGCACTCTTTTCACTATTTCATTTTTAAAATATCCCATAACATTTTTGCATTGTCTATATGACCAAATTCATATAAAATAGGAGACAAAATACTTGCTTCCAGTGTTGAACTGATAAGATATAAGGCTATTTTATCTTTTCTCTTATCATGGGAATTGATCAAACCATTTTGAACAAATTGCTATAAATTTACTGAACTCAGTAATCCTTCCATTTTAATTGTCCACGGATTAAAATGTTTACCTGAGAAAGATGGAAGAACCGACATTAGTCTTTTCAATATTTTGCCAATTTCTTTATTATCTTCATTGATCTGGTCTACTTTTGCATTTTGATCCTCAAGTATGGGTTCCTCAATGATATGGTATTTATCAGTTACAGGTTCATCATCTACAACTTGAAACACTTCATATTCTTATGGAAAATATACGGCATTTGTCCTTTGAATTTTTCTCGTGATCTCTTTCAGCTCTCTTCGGAGATGTTTAATTCTCCTTTTCTTACTCATGAGAGTAGAAAGAAACTGTGCATCCTCCTTATTCTCTATGTCATTACTGATTTATACAGGAAAGTTCCAATTTTCCCACTTGTTCACGCAGAGAACCTTTGACTCTGAAGGAGACTCCTATTCCAACTAAAGACTCATGTTAGTTTTTGACATTCTTCCCAATAGTAGCGCTCCTGTGAAAAATTCTTCTTCATATAGGACGAAGTTTGAAGCCATGTTGCCAAATATTACGGAAATCTTTAAAGATTTATATCGAAACATCACTGGTCGAATTATTGTAGAAGCTTTGAAGGAGAGAGTGATGAAATCTCTCCAGGTTTGGTCAAATTGGTTTCTCTTTTCAGATACTAATGTCAATGGACTGAGAGCTACCTTTCTTCGATCTAAAAATTCGGGTGTGCCTCCTTTTCATTCAACATGGATAAGAATTCCTACGGACTCGTGGATTTTGAGGAATTTAAAATTGAAGGTAACTTTTAGAAGAAAAGTATGAAACTCTTGAACAAATAAAGAACTTTGTCATGGATCTAATGATGGAGGAAATCTGAGAAGTGATCTTTAAGTGCAAGCAATTTCTCATCGATCATATGGGAGCAAGTATGGACACCACAAAAAAGGGTTGATGTACATGTTGATGAGGAGGATGCAAACAACACATTTGACGCAGGCATGCACTTCAAAAGGCAAAGTGAATCTAAAAAAAAGGGTGCATACCTCCAATTATGGATGTGCAGATATACCTCTGCAATATATATGCAATCTAAAAAAACAACAACAATCGCACGCAGGAAAATAGGTGAAGGGAAGTTTCGATCTACATGTGCAAGATGAAAAAGGGATCGCACGCAACACTTAAGGGGTTGCACGCAACATTACAGGGATCGACTGAAGTAACAACACGTCCATTCTAGCAGTGAACAACGAACACAACACACATAATCCAGTAGTGGACATGGACCAATGCAAGGACACAACGCTCCATGCCACAGTCGAAATATCTTCAGATTGCAGCGAACTCAAATAAAACACAGATAGCAGCAACAACAACACTTGTGCAGATAACATCAGACTCCACGCGAGACAGTGCCAATAGCATCCCAACGAATAGAAGAGTCGACACTTGTGAACACTGCTCGTAGCTTCACGAACATAGTGAGCAAAACAACACTCAACACCTGTACGTGCCCTCACACCAGCAAACAACTTGTTTAAATGGTGGTTGTATATCCACAACATAGCATAAAACTCAACATGTGGATTCTTTGCTCCAGAATGCAGATCACAACGACCACAAGAATGATGCTGCTACACAACGAACACACCAACACACCAAAATAAAAATGAATCATGCGTATATAACGAACGCACCACTGGCAGGTTGGACCACGAATACTCCATGTAGATAGTAGTGTTTTACAAAGAAAGATTCTGCACTCCAACAAATAATAGTCGGCGACTCCTTCACACTAGTCGGCAAATGTACACGCAACAATGATGCTGAACGATGGTTGTAGCTTCACAAATGATGAAAGTTGTGGCTTAACCTCTTCTCTCATACCAAATTAACACATCGGAATGGAATAGAGAGAAAATATTCTCACAACTTTTTATTCATCTCAGAGAAACTATTACATTTTATAGGCTCACGGACCAAACAACCAATCCCTAGAATTGAGGATCTGAAACTACTCATAGACTAAAATAGGAATCCGTTTTAACCATTTCCTAACTATGGAATTTCACCATTATTATCCAACATAAATGACATATTTCTGAAGATATTGTTTGCTATCCGAACTTTTAAAACATTTAATTCCATTATTATCCAACATAAATGACATATTTCTGAAGATATTGTTTGCTATCCGAACTTTTAAAACATTTAATACCAAGATACAACCTTGAAAAAGATTTACCATGAATGAACCTACAAAAACAAAAGAATAAAAACAACTTTCTAAAATAGTGGATCCTCAAATTTTGCTTCTGGTTTATTTGTTGTGTTTATGTAAACTCTGTGTCAAAAATGTCATGTAAATCCATTTGAGTAGATAGACGAATGACTTAAAATTGATTTATGGTTAGTGATACTCTAATGATTTATGTTTTTTCACACAATATGTATAATCATCGATAAGTTCGCCTTAAATTTGAAATCAAAATTGAAACATTTAATTTAATCATACCCTTTGTAACAGGTAAAATTATAATACAAACATTTTGTTATACTCCTATATTCAAAGTCTTACACAGTACACAAGGGAAACTAAGGGTGGAGATGATGCAGGGGGCTTCAACTAGAATTCCTGGAATTTTACCAGTTATCGAAAATTTATCCTATTTCTACCTATCTCAACCATACATTATTTATCCAGCTCCTATGACCCACTCCTTCAATCCAGCGACCTTCTTGCCGCCCCACTACCACTATTTCCTCTCTTCCTCTTGAGACCTATGACTAATCCGTTCTCTGAATTGGAAGCGAGCACGAGGGGGAAGTTAATCAGAGCCCTAGCTCCACATAGTTTGTAGACAACAGGGTCATATGTGAGAGCGGCCTCTTCGGCGATGTTGAAAGTGCCTAGCCAAATTCGAGCGCCCTTCTTCATGGGATCTCTGATTTCTGTTGCGAATTTTCCCCATGGCCACTGCCTCACTTCAATGTAACACCTGGTACTGATCTTCTCTGTCTTTCCATTCTTCTGCTCCCATGGATGTGGCTTTACCTTAAACACCTATGTTCTTCTTATAACTGAGCATAAAGAAGAAGAATAGATTTATCAACCACTTTTATAAAGTGGTTGTTACTAGTTGACGACCAACATGCCTTTGGGACCACCATTAATATATTAATACATAATTAATGTATTAATTAATTATTACATTAATATTATATTAATGTATACAAATTAATGAGATCTATTAATTACATTATTGTAATAGATAATAATAATGTATAAATGTAATCTATAAATTAAAGTACTACGCTACATTAATGTGCAATGTAGTTGATTGATATATTAATAGTGTAATGTATTAATTAATTAATAAATGTATACATTATTAATTAATACATTGCTAAAATATTAATACACTAATAAATTAATACATTTATAATGTAATGATACATTCATGTATTGTATTAATGTAATGTAGAAATTAAAATATTAATTTACATTAATATATAAATATATAAAGTAACTTTTTAATTGAATGATAAATTAATAATGCAATGTATTAATTAATTTATACATTAATGTATAATGTAAGGTATATTATTCAATTTATACATTAATACATTAATTAATTCATACATTAAATACATTATTAATAATGTATTATTAATACCCTAGGATATTAATATTTATATTTATATTAGAATATAAATATTGACNACCTTACATTATACATTAATGTATAAATTAATGTATAATGTAAGGTATATTATTCAATTTATACATTAATACATTAATTAATTCATACATTAAATACATTATTAATAATGTATTATTAATACCCTAGGATATTAATATTTATATTTATATTAGAATATAAATATTGATAATAAAACATTAATATTAGAATTAATACATTAAAAAAGTATCAATACATTATTAAAGTGTTAATACATTAATAACCCAACGTATAATGTAAAGTAGTAATTAAAGTAGTAATACCTTATTATACAATAATAAAGTAATACATTGATAAGTTAATACAACAATAAAGCATTCATACATTAAAAAACTAATAAAAAATACATTAAAGTATTAATACATTAATAAAATATTTATACTATAATATAGTAATACATTAATTAATAAGATAATGGCACATTAATAAAATAATGATACATCAATATTGTAATAATACATGAGGTAAATTAATACATAACAATAATGTATTAACTCATTATTATAAATGTATTAATAAAGCACTAACAAATACATTTTGATTATTTATGTAGTACAAATGCCTATCCATATGATGATGTTGGGGTCTCTATATTTTCTTATCCGAATACAAAGTGTTTTCACTTCCTCATAATTGTTCAAATGGGCCGAGATATCTCCTTCTTCTAATTCCACCATTGCATAGTGGGGTTCTGTAAAAATCATAACTCCAAGTGCATTTTGGAGAAAATAACCACATGTTTTTGTGCCCACTACCAAAACTAAACTGTCTTCAATCTTTTGATACAGCCAGGATACACAACTAATAGGACAAAAAGTATGATAATTACTCATTTCACATTCAAAAGTTGTAGTTTCATCAATTTTAGCCGACATAATAGGAAGGGGAAGAATAAATGGGTGAGGATAAATAAGGAAAAGAAATAATGAATAAAAAGAATAATAATAAAAAAAAGAATCAAATTTACAACGAATTGTGGATAAATTGTTGATTCTAAATCTTCGTAAACCCAATTAAATTTTCCTGATTCTTTTTTTCTGTCCCCCACCACCAATGGGATTTAGATAAATATCAGAGAGTAAATTGAATAATTCCCGATCTAGAATCTCTTTTGGAACAATACCTTCTGGCTGGGACAATATTTGCTATGCTATGTCTAGATAATATTGACACACATAGTTAAGGGATGGTTCAAATCCAACCATTTCAAATAAGGTTTTACCGTTGACTCTGGAAACTCGGATATCCTCGATAATAGGTAATACTTCTATTACGGGCATTGGGCATGCTTTTACATATTTATTGATAAGATCTCTTCTAGATGTACAATTAATATTTCTCTGTGGTTTGGAAGGGCATACTAGTTCTGTGCGGTTTTGAAATTATATCTCTGGGGTTTTGAACATGAATAATAATTCTCTCTCTTCTTTTTTTTAAGTAGATATTTTATTTCTAAGATTATATATCTAGGGTTTTCAACGCCAATAATACTTTTTTTTTTAAGGAGATATTTTATTTCTAAGATTATATATCTAGGGTTTTGAATGGGAATAATACTTCTCTGTTTATTTATTTTACCCGGAATAATCTCTGTAATTTCTCTGGACTTCTCTGTCGTAAATTATTTTTGGCTTCTTCAAAGGGTTGAACATTTGGACATCTGAAATGAGGTGAGTT
>SNQJ01S0105259.1:4605-30131 GCA_010110895.2 Picea sitchensis
TGACAGTTCATGTAAAATAGATAGAAGAATGACAGTTTCAATATATTTTCCTTGTATTATCTATTATCACAGACATATAGTGATTATGTAGACTACAAGTGTATTACGAAGGTAGCTGTCACATTCAATTGAATATTGTTCAAGTATTACAGTTGAAGTACCATAGATCAAAGACTCCTCAAGATCATGTGTTGTAATAGGAATGCTAAAAAGTATACACATAATATGGATGTAACTGAGGTAATGCGTGTATAGATCAGAACTCGATTACCCTTTGAGAAAAGATGTTTCCATCATCCAATTATCTCGATTTGCACAAACTGCAAAATAAGAAAATGATGGTTTAGTAAACCATGCTAGATTCTTGATGGAAATCAAGCAGTAGATTAATCCAAGGATAAAACTTAGATAGAGATTCCCTTTTAGATAATTGGGTAGCATTACTTCGTCCTTCAACGCTTCATGTATTTTTTTCTGATGTTAGAAAAATGATTTTTCCCGAAGTACATACTCCCTAAGTGACGTACTTGTTGACGTCACTTTTGATCTAGCATTGGCTGAGTGGTTGCCACGTGTCACTTATATTTTTGACTTACACGTCCCCGAAATTCCTTTTTTTATTGACACTTGTAGTCATTTGTTTTGTGCCACCTATCCTCGTTGATGTTGTCTGCTGACATAAATCTCTTGTCGTGGCTTAACACCTAAGGGGAAACCACTTATTGTTATCAAATGAACCATTTTTAAACACATAATTGTAGGACCATCAAAGGAGGTTTGGATCCACACCACTTTTGAGCCCGCAATTCACCACCCTCCGCCACCTAACTCTTTTGCTTTACCATGGTTTTAATTGCGGGATCGCTCAAGAAAATTAACGTTCGAGCAATTTACATCCCTGGAATGAAGTATGGTTTTCGATCGTGTTACAATATGTGATCCAAGAGATTTTCCATTTCACCTACCGCAAGGATAAAAGATTCTTGTTGATTTGAGATCAACGGTCCAAATTTGACTTCAAAACTTCAGGTGTTTGGGCTTCGGGAATTTTTAAGTGATGTGCTCGGAAATATCTCAAAGTGTTAAGTCTCTGAAGTGAAGGATATACCTCCACATGTCCTCGCTGATGGACGATCCATATTTCACTTCAAAACATCGATTGTTCGGAATTTGGGAATGCTTAAGTGATGTGCTTGGAAATCTCCCGGAGTGTTAAGTCTTTGAAGTGAAGGATCTTCCTCCACATATCCTCGTTGATGGACGGTCCATATTTCAATTCCGAACTTCGAGTGTTCGGGCTTTGGGAATTTTTATGTGACGTGCTTGGAAATATCCAGAATTGTTAAGTCTTTGAAGTGAAGGATCTGCCTCCACGTGTCCTCGCTGATGGATGATCCAGATTTCACTTTGGAACTTCAAGTGTTTGGGCTTCGGTAATTTTTAAATGATGTGCTTGGAAATCTCCTGAAGTGTTAAGTCTTCAAAGTGAAGGATATGCCTCCGCATGTACTAGCTGATGGACAGTACAGATTTCACTTCGAAACTTTGGGTGTTCAAGCTTCGGGAATTTATAAGTGTTGTGCTTGCAAATCTCCCGAAGTGTTAAGTCCCAAAGTGAAGGATATGCCTCCACATGTCCTTGCTGATGAACAGTCCATATTTCACTTTATAACTTTAGGTGTTCAAACTTTGGGAGTTTATGGGTGTTGTATTTGGAAATATCCAGGGGTAGTACGAACCCGGTTGATGTGGCAGGCTCTCAGGGGTTCTATTTGGTCTTTAATCCTTACACGAGTTCAACCCTCCAAATGCATGAAAACCATCGATCTGGGTGATGTGTCGGATCTTCAATGTTGGATTTTAGTTAATCTGTCTAATCCTACCACCCGAGACCGAAATGGATTGTTTTGAATGTTAGATTTTTTCTCCTGGTTTTCCATGTGCATACATCATACTCAACTGACCTATTGTAATCTCAGTTAAAGGCAAATAAGACGATAGGTAATTCGAACCATTTTCTTCAACACATTTAAGTGTGTGATTTATAATCCAATAATGACATTGTAATGAATTTTAACAGTAACAGATAAGTGGAATGTAAATCTCCTTTGGCCTTTAAGAGGGATAATGCCAACGAAGTAAGCTTCTATGAAAACATTAAAGGAATGAGATATATATAATGGATTATCTCTATGTAACACACCATGTTGGAGATTCGAGGAACTTTAATGCCCTCTAACAAAATGTTTTTCTTTTTTTTAATTTCAAAAATTTGGGATACATTACATATGGTATCAGAGGTGAAGGTTACAACACTTGGACCTCAGGGAAAGGCCAAATTAATTTTATTATTTTTATTTATGTTCAATAAGAAAAACTAACAAATATGTTTATTGTTACAAACAAAAAAAATGTTGGTTTGTTGTGATAATGTTAGAAAAAAATGAAGAAGAAATCAAACCTGAAGAGAATCCTAATCAAGGACTTCCTAAAGAACTAGGGCATAACAATGAAGGAATTTCAGCCACCTAGGTTTTGGAAACAATGAAGAACCTCATCGTGGAATTACAAGAGTTTAAAGCAGATAGCGAAAAGATGAAAAAGGCACAGGAAGACCAATTAGAAATAAATGAAATGATGCTACGCAGTATAGTATCTAAGAAGAGACCAAAGGACAATTAGAAGGAGGAAGAATTCAACAAAAGGTCCTCTAAAAAATCTGGTCATGAAACAGGAAATGAGAATAGTTCTTTCGAACACGCACACATGACAGGAAATAAAACAACTACAGGAAGAAAAAGAAAACAAGTAGATCACCTGGAAGGTGAATTTAAGAAAATAAAATTGTCCACCTTTGATTGAGAATCAAGGATGGGTGAAGAGGATGAAGCATGGCTACTAGATATAAATAAATAATTCTAGATTTATAATTACTCTAGTAATATGAAATTCAAAATGGCCATTTACAACTTGAAGGAAAAAGAAAGTATCTGGTGGCAAGACCTCAAATTAGCTAAGGGATTGAAAGAGAAACAAATGGAATGGTCAGATTTTAAGAAATATTTCAAGAAGCAATATTTGCCAAAAAGTTATTACGAAATAAATACTAAGGAATTCTACGAGCTAAGACACGGAAAAATGACCATGGACGATCTGATAAATAAATTTCTAGGAATATTGAGATTTGTACCATACATCAAGGAAGACAAAGTAAAGATACAATGATTCTTAAGTTGTCTACCACAATCATACAAAGACAGAATTGAATTTAACAATCCCAAGTCTTTAAATGAAGTGTTTAGAAAGGCTTGGATGTGCTATGATCAGTACAAATAGAGGTATGAAATTACCAAGGCATGGAAGGACAAGAAACAAGACATAATGAATCAACTAAAGAAAAGGTTCCAACCATCCCCTTTACATAATATGGAAAAAAGTTTCCAAAAGAAGGACTATCATTCAAATACCGAGAGCGCTCAAGGGGAAGGTAGGAAAGTTAACCTGGGAGTCAATAAAGTTGGGGACAACCCCAGAGAACCATTGAAGTGTTAGGAGTGTGAAGAACCTCACCTGAGGAGAAATTGTCCACGCTTAATTTCCATGGAAAGAACTTTAGTCCATAACCTACAAGAAGCTTCAACATTAGGAGATATGGGCAAAATATTGCACATAATTAATGTAGTGGTGGATGATAGGAAGGATGATCATCAATCCACTATCCTGGAGGTTGAAGGTAAAATTCATGATAATTGCATTTCCATATTAATTGACCTAGGAGATATTCTGAGTTATGTCAAACCTTGTTTAGTTTAATTAAACAAGCTCAAGAAAGTAAAGCATGCTAAGTCTTGGTTAGTACAGTTAGCAATAGAGACCAAGAGAAAGGTAAAAAAAAATATTCTTGAATGTGAACTTAGCATAGACGGTCAAAGTACAAAGTTAGATATTAACATTTCACCTTTGGGATATTATTATATAATCATTGGAATGAACTGGTTAGAGAATCATAAAGTAATGTTAAACTATTACGAAAAGTCACTTATTTATAGAGACAAAAACAACACAGTTAGGACGGTACAAGGGATCTGAAAACCAGTTTTGGTTAGGTAGATAGCATCCATGCAGTTTAATAAATGTATGAATAAGGGTTTCCAAGTGTATGTTGTTCAAGTAACTAATCTGTTAGAGAAAGAAAACAAACCCAGTCTAGAAGACTTTGCAGTCCTACATGAGTTTCAAGATGTATTTGTGGATGAAATACCAGAAATTCCTACAAGAAGAGAGGTAGATTTCTCTATCGATCTACTACCTATATCTTCCCCAATATCTAAGGCACCCTATAGAACGAGTTTACCTAAATTAATAGAGCTGAAAATTCAGCTGCAAGAAATGTTAGATAAAGAATATATCAGAGCAAGTGTCTCACCTTAGGGAGCATTGATTATTTTCTTTAAAAATAAAGATGGGACTTTGAGGCTATGCATTGATTATCGACAACTAAACAATATGACGATTAAAAATAAGTATCCTTTACCCATAACTAACGACCTGTTTGACCAAGTGGGATGAGAAAAAATCTTCTCTAAGTTATATTTAAGGTCTGGTTATCACCAATTCAGAATAAAGGACGAAGATATAAATAAAAAAATATTTAGAACATAATACAGACACTATGACTTTGTTGTAATTTTGTTTGGTCTTACTAATGCACCAACAACCTTTATGTGTTTGATGAATAGTATATTCAGTCAATATTTGGATAAATTTGCATTGGTGTTTATCGATGATATTTTAGTTTACTCAAAACATGAAGAACATATGAAAATAGTATTGCAGACCCTAAGGAAACACAAATTGTATGCAAAGTTTGATAAGTGCGACTTCTACCAAAGAAGGATACAATACCTAGGACACACGATATCTGAAGAAGGTATTGTAGTTGATCAAGAGAAGATAAAAGCCATTATGGAATGACCTATCCCTTAGGATGTAGCAGACATCATATGATTTATGGGAATTAGCATTCATTACCTTAGATTTATCGAAGGATTTAGTAAGACCATGTATCCAATTACATCTCTATTGAAAAAGGGAATAAGGTTTACATGGTCACAAAAGTGTCAGGACAAATTTAATAAGCTAAAGGGACTATTAACTACAACACCTATTATAAGGGTAGAGGATCTTGATAAAGACTTTATAGTTTGCATGGATGCAAGTAAAGAAGGCTTGGGAGGTGTCCTAACAAAATATGGACACGTCATTTGTTACGAATCACGTAAACTGACAGAACATGAATGGAACTATGTTACACATGATTTGGAGTTAGCAACCATAATTCATGCGCTGAAAATGTGGCAACATTATTTAATTGGGAGAAAGTTTCTACTACTAACTGACAACAGTGGTGTGAAGTTTTTCTTCACTCAACCAGATCTCAACGCAAGGCAAGCGAGGTGGATAGGATTTTTAAGTAAATTTGATTTCGAGGTAAGACACATCAAAGCAAATGAAAAAAAAGTTATATATGCCCTAAGTCGAAGGACTAACAAAATTTTTGAGATAAATTTTAGCAAATAAGAAAACTCCATCGAACAAAGAATAAAATCTCCAAGTTGTAATGACGAAAAGTACATCAAAACAACAACAAAATTACAAGAAAATGTAGAAAAACTGAACAAGATAGATATGATTTTAGACAAAAATGGATTGCTAAGATTCAAAAATAGGTTTGATGTACCTAATTCTACTAATTTAAAGTCAACAATTCTTGACGAATTACAAAAAAGGTCGTATTATGGTCATCCAAGATACCATAAAATGATAACAACCTTAAGAAAATTGTTTCATTGCCTAACATGAAGAGTGAAACAACTGAATATTTATCGAAATGCTTAGATTGCCAATAGGAAAAGGATGAACAATAGTATCCATTCGGTCTACTACAACCTTTACCTATACCAGAATGGAAATGAGAGATTATCTCGTTGGACTTCATCACAAGTTTTCCTAAGACTCAAAAGAAAAATCATTTGATTATGGTAGTGATTGATAAACTTAGAAAATCTGCACATTTTATAACTCTGAATTCTGATTAATTAATATTGTTGAAATGTTTCTGAAAGAAATATTCAGATTTCATGGAATTCCTAAGATGGTGATGTCCGATAGGGATGCCAAATTTATGTCAAAATTTGGAATGAATTGTTTACAGGATTGGATACTAACTTGAATTTCATGACAAGCTACCATTAACAAACGGATGGGAAAACCGAACGAACGAATCAGATTGTGGAAGACATGTTACGAATGTACGTGAGAATGAAACCAACTAAGTGGGAGGAGTACCTACACCTACTTGAATTTGCTTACAATAATGGATATTAGACATCAACCAAGATGAGTCTCTTCAAAGAATTATACAAAAGGAAATGCACAAATTTGATTAGCTGGGATAATCTAGTCGAGAGACTTATGATGGGACCAGAAATGCTCCAGGAAATGGAGAAAATGGAAAAAGGGTACAAAAAAATTTAAAAGAGGCCCAAGACTGATAGAAAAGCTATGCAGATTTAAAAAGGAGACACCCGGAATTTCAAATTGGGGACCATGTATATATGAAATTCAAAGAAAGGGAAAGATCTCTAAATCTAGGAAATTTTTCAAAGTTGGCACCGAGGTTTTGTGGCCCCTTCGATATTTTATCTTGAATTGGACCTGTGGCATATCAACTTGCACTTCCGACAAACTTAAAAGTTCATAATTTTTTCCATGTTTCCTTATTAAAAAAGTATATTCATGATCCTACTCACATAATTGATTGGAACATGGTGCAGGTGGAACCAAAAGACGAGTTCCAAGGGGAACCTCTACGCATTCTGGATAAGAAAGAAGAAGTACTACAAAACAGAGCCATCGCCCAGGTAAAAGTGCAATGGAAGCACTTTAGCCTTGAGGAGGACACTTGGGAATTGAAGGAACATTTGCATAAATCTTATCCAACCCTATTCCAAGAGAGGAATGAACAATGAGGACAGTGTTATAGTTAATGGGGAGAGGATGTAATATCCCAAAAAATATTAGAATATTAAATTCTAAGTGTACTTGGGAATAAATTTTCATTTTTGGAAAATTCGGATTTGGACATTATTTTCTATTTATGGAAAATCCGAATTTGGAATTTTATTATTGAAATTGATTATTTATGACTGTTGGGCAAAGATTTGACTTGCCCAACTAACTTGTTTTATTTTGACACATGTGAAAGTCAAACTTTTTATAAATTAAATGATCGAAGACAAATGGAACAGGCAGGTTGAAAATAGATAACCATGACTCCATGAGTGGGGAAAAAGTTTGAGTTACCTCAAGGTTGATTTTTACAAGTGGAAAATGTGGAGTTTGACAACTAGCAGCCCCTAAAAATTAGGGATTTGTAAAGGTGCGAATTTCCCAAGGAGGGAAGGTAAGACCTAGGCACAAGGATGCATATAAAAACAATATATGGGAGGAGGCAGGATGATGCTGAGTATGTTGAAGAAAGGAAACTATTTTCTGTTATGATCATTGTCAGTGCGAGGGAAAGGATTTTTTTGATAAACTATTTGTTATTATGAGCACTGTTAGTGTGAGGCAAAGGATTTTTCTGATAACCTGTTTGTTGTTATGAGCATTGTTCTGTGAGGAAAACGATTTTCTGATCTATGGATAGTGACTATATCTAAGGAGGATCATTCAGTTTTCCCTTATGGACTCATGGTCAGGCTAGGGGGTGAACATGGCAAGTGAACTTGGTTGTTATATTCTATGGTTGGGTGGAATGTGGTTGTTCCATTTGTATTCTAGCATCAGGTTTCATATATGTATCTCAACTTTTATTCTTTGTCAATATTATATTTATGATTATTTTTTATTAGGAGTATGATTTCCTACATTTGCATAAATATAATCAATTCTTAAAGGGACTGTATGATCATGTTTTCCTATGGCTTATCGTAGTTAAATAATCCTGAAAATATTGGTTGTTTGAGATAGGATGGTGATATATATATTGTCCCATACATGAAGAAATGGTAGAAGTAGTGTCATGTTCCTATTGATGACTAGATTATATATATATATATATATATATATATATATATTGAATTACGATTGAAATCTGTACATAACAATCTTGTAGAGAAATGGTGTAATAAGAGACAAAATTAAATGGGTTCTTATCGATTTGACAACTTGTAAAATATATAGAAGAATGACAATCCGAATATATATTCTTTGTATTATCTATTATCAAAAACATATAGTGATTCTGTAGACTACATGTGTATTGTGAAAGTAGTTGTCACATTCAATTGAATCTTGTTCAAGTATTACAGTTGAAGTACCATTGATCAAAGACTCCTCAAGATCCTGAGTTGTAATCAGAATGATAAAAAGTATACATAGAATCTGGAAGTAACTGAGGTATTGTGCCTACAGATCAGAACTCGATTACCCTTTGAGAAAATATGTTTCCATCATTGAATTATCTCGATTTGCACAAACTACAAAAGAAGAACATGAGGGTTTAGTAAACCATGCTAGATTTTTGATGGAAATCAAGCAGTAGATTAATCCAAGGATAAAACTTAGCTTGAGATTCCATTTTAGATCATTGATTAGCATTACTTCGGCCCTCGACACTTTGAGTATTTTTTTTATGTTAGAAAACTATTTTTTCCCGAAGTACATACTCTCGAAGTGGCGTACTTGTTCACGTCACTTTTGATATATAATTGGTCAAGTGGATACCACATGTCACTTAGATTTGTGACTTACACGTCCCTGAAATGCCTTTTTTTCCTAACACATTCTATCATCTGTTCTATGTCACCTATCCTCACTGACGTGGTATGATGACATAGATCTCTTGTCATGCTAACATAGATCTCCTATCGTGACTTAACACCTAAGGGGCGACCAAGTGTTGTTGTCGGATTAACCATCTTTAAACATGTGATTGTGGGGTCGTCAAAGGATTTTTGGATACACCTCTTTTGAGGCCACAATTCACCACTCTCTGCCACATAACTCTTTCACTTTACCATCATTTTAATTGCGGGACCGCTCAAGAAAATTAACGTTCGAGCAGTTTACATCCCCACAATGAAGCATGGGCATCAATTGTGTCGCAATTTGTGATTTGAGATTTTCCGTTTAACCTGCTGCGAGGATCAATGCTTCTTATTCATTTAAGATCAACGGTCCAGATTTGACTTCGGAACTTCAGCTGTTTGGGATTCAGAAATTTTTAAGAGATGTTCTTGGAAATATCCTGAAGTGTTAAGTCTCTGAAGTGAAGGATATGCCTCTATGTGTCCTCATTGATGGATGGTCCATATTTCACTTCAGAACTTCGGGTGTCCAGGCTTTGAGAAATTTTAAGTGATGTGATTGGAAATATCCCGAAGTGTTAAGTCTCTGAAGTGAAGGATATGCCTCCACGTGTCCTCCCTAATGGATGGTCCAGATTTCACTTCAGAACTTCATCTGTTCGGGCTTTGTGAATTTTTAACTGATGTGCTTGGAAATCTCCCGAAGTGTTAAGTCTTTGAAGTGAAGGATCTGCCTTCATGTGTCCTTGCTGATGGAGGGTCCAGATTTCACTTCGGAACTTTGGGTTTTCGGGTTTCAAGAATTTTTAAGTGATGTTCCTGGAAATCTCTCGAAGTGTTAAGCCTCCAAAATCAAGGATCTGCCTCCATGTGTCCTCGCTGATGGACGGTTCGGATTTCACTTCTGAACTTTGGTTGTTCAAGATTTGGGAATTTTTAAGTAATGTGCTTGGAAATCTCCCGAAGTGTTAAGTATTTGAAGTGAAGGATGTTCCTCCACATGTCCTCGCTGATGGAAAATCTATATTTGACTTCCAAACTTCGGGTGTTCAGGATTCAGGAATTTTTAACTGATGTTCTTGGAAATATCCCGAAGTTTTAAGTCTTCGAAGTGAAGGATCTACCTCCACGTCTCCTCGTTGATGGATGATCCATATTTCACTTCGAAACTTCGGGTGTTCAAGCCTCATAAATTTATAATTGTTGTTCTTAGAAATCTCCCGAAGAATTAAGTCCCAAAGTGAAGAATCTGCCTCCACGTGTCCTCATTGATGAACGGTCCAGATTTCACTTTGGAACTTTGGGTGTTCAAACTTCAGGAGTTTATAGATGTTTTATTTGGAAATCTCCAGGGGTAGTACGGACCCAGTTGACGTGGCAGGATCTTGGGGGTTTTGTTTGGTATTTAATCCTTATGCAACTTCTACCCTCTGAACGCACGAAAACCATCTATATAGGTGATATGTTGGATCTTCAATGTTGCAGTTTTGTTAATCTATCTAATCCTACCACCCGAGCCCGAAATGGACTGTTATGAATGTTATTTTTTTTTCTCTCGGTTTTCCCTGTGCATACATCATACTCGACTAACCTATTGTAAGCTCAGTTAAAGGAAAACAAGATGACAGGTAATTCGAACCATTTTCTTCAACACATTTAAGTGTGTGATTTATAATCCAATAACGACGTTGTAATGAATTTTAACAATAAGAGATAAGTAGAATGTAAATTATCCTTCGGCCTTTAAGAGGGATAATGACAAATAAGTAAATTGTTATGCAAACATTAAAGGAATAAGTTATATATAATCGATTATCTCTGTGTCACATACCATGTTGGAGATTTGAGGAACTTTAATGCCCTCTAAAAAATGTTTTTTTTTATTTGGGAAATTTGGGGTACATTACATATGGTATGAGAGATGAATGTTACAACACTTGGATCTCAAGGCAAGGACAAATCAATTTTATTCTTTTTATTTCTGTTGAAGAAAAAAATAAACAAATATGTTTACTGTTACAAACATAAAAATTGTTAGTATGTTGTGATAATGTCAGCACAAAATGAAGAAGAAATCAGACATGAAGAGAATCCTAATCAAGTACATCCTAAATAACCAAGTCATAACAACGAAGGAAGTTCAACCACCCAGGTTTTGAAAACAATGAAGAACATTTAAACAATTTTACATACATATTTTCCCTTTGCAAAGTATCCAATACTTTCTTTACATTCCTTACATGCTCATCCCAAGGCCTGCTAAAATATAGAATGTCATCTAAATATACAATCACAAAGTCATCCAAGAAATGCTTGAATACATCATTCATCACACGCATGAAATTTGTTATAGCATTACAAAGCCCAAATGGAAGAACCAACCACTCAAACAATTTCTGCTTGGTTTTAAAGGTAGTTTTCCATGCATCCTGTTCTGCGACTCTGATTTGATGATATCCACTACCCAAATCCAACTTAGTGAAATAGAAAACATTCTTCAATTGATAAAGTAAGTATTTTATGCGTGGAAGAGTGTGTCGATTTTATATTGTGATTTTATTTAAGGCTCGATAATTGACAAACATTTGCCGTGTGCCATCCTTCTTTGGAACCAAAACGATCGGACAACCACAAGGAGATGAAATGGGGTGATGACCCCTTGAGCCAATAAGCCCTGTACTTTCTTCTTGACCTCTGTCATATCCAAAAATGATATCATGTGCATGGCCACATTAGGAAGAGGAGAATCCCGCTGAAGATATATCTCATGTTGGATTTCCCTCTTAAGAGGTAATCAACCTGGTTGCTAAAAAATATCATCATACTTAGAAAAAATAACAAGTAATTACTTTTTATGATATGGATCACACCCTTGGAAAGAATCAGATGTCCCGACATATTTCTCTCTCACGACCATGAGTACATATGTCTTATTATTGTTTATGAGTCTTTTAATTTTCCCTGCACTAACAAGTGTTGTATTTACCGTCATGTTGTGTTCTCTAACAATATATTCCACTACCCCTTTAGTAAGGTGGTATTTGTTCTCATGAATAAAGAATAATGCTTTTATATCATAAAAATAAGGACTTCCAAACACTATTCCACATATATCAAGTAGTACAACATCCAAATCCACTTCATCAATTAATTTTGAAGCAATAGAAAATTTGATCCTCCATTGTTTGGTGACATTAAGTTTTTCTTTGTCACATACCAAACCAAGAGGATAAGGATTCAGATGTGGTTTCATTTCAAGACCCATCTTTTTGACAAGTGCTTCAGATATTAAGTTTACTTGGGAACCCAGATCAAATAATGTATATATCTTAGTATGTTTAGATACAACTCTTATATGAAATAACTCATTTCTCTTTCGTTCATCAACGTGAGATTCATCATTCGAACTAGAACTAGCATGAAGAGAATATTTACATTTTACTCCAACCATCATGATCTTTCCTTCATATCCTAAATCAGAACCAAGATCTAGTTGTACCGTAGAAATGGTATTTGTCTTCCCCTTTCCACTGAACTATTTCAGTTTCTTTTCTGGATGCAGTTTCCAGCAATGTTCTTCATCATGAACTCTCTTCTTACAATCAGTGAAACATGGTTTTCCTCCTTTTATCATCACTGTAGAGTTCTTATTGTCCTTCCTCTTAAACTTCTTAAAAGTCTTTTGTGGGAAATTGGATGGTTTCTTTGTGGGATCTTTTTGAACATGTTTCCCCCTATTCTCAAGGTGAGTGGCTTGCACACAAACTTCGTCAAAACTAGTGGGGTTAAACAAGGGAAGAGTATGTCTAATATATCTATGACATGCACCAATTAACTTAATTAAAGTTTCATAAGAATCCAAAGGAATGTTCAATCCAAGATCTTTCTTCCTAAATTATCCTGTGAAACTTTGTATAGTTTGTCCTTTACTTTGCCTTAAAGTTTTCCATTCCATCACTACTTTATGTAAATACCCTAATGGATAAAAATGCTTCCTTATCGTTCATTTAAATTCTGACCATGAGGAAAGAATCTTACCACGCTTACTTATGTCTTGAAGCTTTCTCTCCCACCATACGAGAGCGATGCCTTCCAACCGAAGAGAAGCGAGTTGCAATTTAACTTCCTCTTCATCAATGTGTTGGACATGATAATACACTTCAACCTGTTGAATCCAATTATCTATCTTTTTAGGATTAGCATCTCCATTAAACATAGGTAAATAAAATTTTACATCAAGATTTAATAATTGTTTCTTAAAAGAGGCTTTATGGCTAGAATGATACGAATGATGAGAATGCTCTGAGGAAGAAGAAATAGAACTCGAAGGTGAATACAGAGACTCAGGAGGATCTCCTCCAACCCATTGGTTTAACAAAGAATCATCATATGTATGTGCTTCCTTTTTCTTCCCTTTCTTCTTTGTCTTCTTCTCGTAATCTCCATACATTCGCTTGACCATTTTTGACATGAGATGAAATACCATGTGAAACTTGTTCTCCTGTTCATCACACTTGTTCTCTTCTGCCATTTTATTCCTTTTGAATACACAACCAACTTTGGTATTGAAAGTCTTAAGATTTACTTCACCCTACTTATGTTTGTCTCTAGTAATCATTTACACTCAACAATTCAAGTCAAAGATGACTACATTGATACCAACATGATCTGAGATCTTTTCATCGTGACTTATAAATAATTGTATTAAATGAGAATAAATTAAAGTGCACCATTAAAGAAGGGAAAAATCAAAATGAAGAGACATAAGCATCATATCTCAACACAAAAACTTGATAACAGATTTCATCCCTGGTGGACTACATCTCTAGGTCTTGCTCTAAAATGGGTAGGCTCTTTCATTAACTCAGCAAAAGAATTTAGAAAATACATAAATATACCTCATTATAAAATCAATCTGCAAAAATAATGCTTATATTAGAAAACAAAAATCACCAATAAATTCACGGCGACGAATTACCCAAAATGACTACCTCCACACTTTGATCCGACTCTGGCACACCCAGGACCAAGAAGAATTTTAGCCTAGTTTTTGTTCCCTCTGCAATGATGACTATATCGTCTCAAAATCTATGCTTGTAGGTCGTACATCCTAAGCCTCTTCCTCCCTGGATCTAAGAATATTTCACTTTTTAAGTAATAAACATGGGTGGATGTACCAAGAGGTACCCATGGTGCATTGGTTTTTGGCGGATTTGTTAAGTCTTAGGCATCGATAGAAGGTTCCAAGGTCGAATCCCATGGACTCCATTTTTTTATGTTTTTTGTATATATATTCCAAATATATTTGACTCCCCCCAACTTTATCGGAGTCTCTATAAGTCCTTCCAAGTGTTAGTAAATTTGGCGTGGTGTGCCAAATTTGGTGAACCCGCCACTTTTTTTATTTTTCGAAATCCATTCACGAGTTGTTATTGGACATTTCGGGGATGGAACGTGTCACCCAATGATTGGGACATGTCATGCATGATGATTATTCCACCTTTCTGCTAACTTCAATCAACTCATCAATCCGTAAATGACACATGGTGCTTCCTGGATGGTGCCACGTGGCATCGCCTGGAGGTTCCACGTGGCACTTTTCTACTAGTGATACGTGGCAGCTTCCAGTGTTTCCACGTGGCATGCTGACGTTAGGATCCATCATGATGATGTCACCCTACCATGTCAGCTACTAACGTTAGCAGTACGGATGATGATGTGGCTCCCTGTTGACTTGCCATGTTTGACTGCAAATTTGATCGTGAATATATTTCAACTTGTAACTCTGGTTGACGAGTTGTTTACACCATTAGAAATATTACGACGCGATATTCACGATCATGTTGTTTTCACAGAGTTTTTGGAACTTTGAATTTTTTCCCTTTCACTGTCTGTTGGAGCCATTCTGAGTGTTCTGAGTTGCCTTTGTGAGCTCTGAGTTATTCTTATCCTTCTCTGGATCCTTTTCGGATCAAGTAGCCATCGAAAATAATGATCAATATCATCCTAAAAAAACTTCATAAATAGGTCTTCAGAAAATAGGTCTTTGTATAAAACAAGGTTATTTAGACACTAGAAACAACAATCACAACAAGCATGTTATGGATCAAAAATTTCTAGAATCACAAATTTTTCAAATAACACCAGTCAAAAAATGGAATTTGAAATTTTTAAGAGGTATGATCCATAGGTCTTCAATTATAGTTAATCATTCTAAAAATGCAAACCTAATGTGTTGATGAGTTAAGGACAAGGGCCTTCACATAGAATATAATAAATTGTATAGTAGTTAGAAAATAATAAAAATGCAAACCTAATGTGTTGATGAATTAAGGACAAGGGCCTTCACATGGAAAATAATAAATTGTATAATAGTTAAAAAATAATATATTTTATAGTAGTTGGAAACATCCCAATGTAAAATATAATATATGCAATAAATTATATGGTTTGTCAATAATAATGTATATATAACTTTGATCCATTTTCATGTACCTACGTAAACTTGTATCTATAATTTTGGATGTGCATGATACCATTTTATCTATGTGAATTTTTTTCCATCCATTTCCTTTTCCATGATAACATTTTATCTATAAATTACTAAAATTAGTCTTTGACACATGAGAAACAAAATGGTTGTAGACCTAGAGGAATTTGAGTTCACTACCAAAGAAAACAACATTATAGACCCCACAAAAAATTCACATCTCTCACAAATTCAAAGTTGGAAACCAATGTTGAGCTTGGTGAATACATCAAGCAACATAACTTTGTACTAGTTTTGACTTATTTCATAATCCATCATTGCATCAAAATTCACCTATAGTGGAAGCCAAAACGATTCACTATCATATATATATATATATATATGGACTAAATAGAAAGCTAATTATAAACTATCTGAGGGACATGCTCATTAATTTTCTCATAACGATTCATATATATATATATATATATATATAGGCTAAATAGAAATCTAATTATAAACTATCTAAAGGACATGCTCATTAATTTTCTCATGATGTGGCAGTTCCCTTACTACCTTGATCTTATATTTGATTTAAGAGTTCTTTATTGTCCACTAACAAGGCCAAACATGATAAAGTGGAAGCTCATATGGCCCATCACATCACTCTCACTTCCCCATACACAATTTAATTATAAAACAATTCATGCACACATCATAGTAGAACATAGGTGAAATTAAAATAGTAAAATCATATATACCGATCAAAATTAACATAAAAGAACATCAAATGCACTAATTGTATTTTGATGCATTTCAATCATACAACACATTTAAGTCTACTACATTATTTCCTTCTAGTTATTTTTTGTTTCATCATGTCCATAATTATAATTGTTTCACCTTCTTCTTGATACTCTTCCTCTATCAATGAACATTATTGTTTATAAAACAAAAGATTCCTATGTGCATGTGTCTGAATAGGACTCACATATAAAATATATTAAAAAAAATTACATTTATAAGTCACCTTGTTCATATTATATGAACATAAAAAGTAGAATTACATATAATACAGTTCATTACCATGATTAACACTTGGTGTAGTAGACACGATGGTACAATCAATCTCTGGATAATCATCACCAACAACCTCAATCAACTTCTAGGAACAATTCTTGGCGTCTTACACCACTCTAGATAATATTTTATATACATCATTTTTATTATAACCTTAAGTGATTTTACACAAATACTGCATGGCGATCTTCTTATCTTTTGTAAAGAACAAAGGTTTTGAAAAAAAAAATTGATAACTATAATAGTTGTATGTAAGGTCTTTGCAAAAGAAAATATTATATTCACGTCACATTGCATGCTCTATATTATCAAATGGTTATCTTCCCATGTTGTCAATTTCATTTGTCACAAATTCTCAAAAACCATGTATGCCATTAGTCCTAAAAAATACCCCAACTTATCTCATTTCATATAGTTTCATATGTTTCTTATGTCTTATTGTATAAGGATATTCTAGGAATGTGAGTAAAATGAATGGGGGATAAGCGTCATGTGCTAGTGATATAACGGTATCCAAATGCCTATAAACATAATTATGCCAATGATTTATATGCGTTGAATAACGTTTTTTTTCAATGTTCTCAAGTTCTTTGGAAATATCCAAAAATATTAAAAAATTAGGTTAAGTAGGCTATCAAATATAACCACTACTAGCTTGATGGTGTAGCTTATGGGTATGATCACATGTCTTATTGATGGTGTACCTTATGGGTATGATCACATGTCTTATTACTTGTCTAAAGTCTACGCATATAAGGTAGGCTCAAAGTAGCACCAAATGAAAAATAAAAACAAAATGATGAGGGACAAAGGCATAATGGAAACACTTTCTTACACGAATGAACTCAAATAACACAAAACAAAGTGCATATAAACTTGTATTAGGTGCTATGGGCCACATTATAAAGTAAAATTTGATATCATGTTAGGAGAATACACATAGATCTTGATTCCAGACCCTTAGTTTCTATACATTCATAAGTGAGGGTCATCCAAGGGAATGAATCAACTCCAAAAAATATTAGGGATAAGAAAGCATTGAATCCATGCCCAAACAAGCTTGTAACTTGAAAAGTTAACTAGAGGAAAGAATCAACAACAAATAGGGTATGCTAAGAAAACAATTGAATAACAAAAATCACATGAAGAATATAAGGAGGAGAGGTGGTTTGGAATTTGATGGAAATCATAATAAAAATGATGCAAGACAACAATGGCCAAGGAATATAAGGAGTTTTGGAGGAGACATGGAGAGATCCAAGTGACTAAGTGTTAAATGAGATATTTACTAGCAACAACCACTTTATAAAAGTGGTTGATATACGCCGATCGACGCCATTAATTTTAAAAGGGGAAAAATGGCCTCAATCAGTGTATATCAACCACTTTTATAAAGTGGGTTTTTCTAGTTGATGACCATCATGCCTTGTGAATGACCATTAATATATTAATACATTTAATTAATATAATAATTTAATATTACATTAATTTAATATATAAATATTAATTTAATGTATAAATTAAAGTATTAATTGATTGATGAATGTATTAAAGTATTAATGTATAAGTGTAACATATTAATTGATTGGTACATTGATAATGTGATGTATTAATGTATTTAGTAATAAAAAAAATATACCACCTCTTCTCTTTCCATATTCATATCAAAATCAACATCAAGAAATGATGGTGGACTCACCGATTTAAGTGGAACTTGTGTCCCCTACTATGTTGATATTATGGAATTTTGTGGTCCCCTGTGGTCAAGAAATGTTTCTGCTTGCATCTTATATAGGTTCTTTTATCTTATGTCTAGGTCTAGTGTTGCCATGAAAATATGTAAGTTGCTCACTACTAGATTGTGTCTTCTCTAGGAAACAAGTGTACATTCACATAGGCTATGTGAATGAGTAGTGCAAGAATTTTAGGAATTGTAGTAGAAATGCCAATGTGTGTGCATGAGTGTGTGCACACGTGTGTGTGTTATTTTCTATGTCTAAATGTATTATTTGACATATTTACTCATTAATTAAATATATTTGCTTTATTTATTTTTTTTGTCATTTTTTTAATTTTTTAATTTTTTAATAAATATAGGGAAAGACATATTTAAATATTGTTAATAAATTCATACATATTTTGTATTCAAATTGCATTAAAGTCACATATAATTAGTAGTAGATCCATAATAAATATAACCTAAGATTTTCGAAATTCTCAAGTAGCAATATGTCATCCCTAAATCGATGTTGATTGCATGCCCCTCACAATACCCATCCATATTCTCAATCAAATAGGAAGACATACACAATTGCTAGAAAATCAAGATGAGACCAAAAAAAATAATTCGCAAACCATGTTTAACATCCAAATAGTTGATTGGATTCTTACATTATTTAAATATTTGCAAAAACTGAAAATTAATTCTTACATGCTTTAAAATATCCAAGAAACAAAATGTATAAATGAATATTTTTGATGGGGCTTATTTAGGGAGAATTTAGGAACAATTGCTAGAAAATCAAGATGAGACCAAAAAAAAAAATTCGCAAACCATGTTTAACATCCAAATAGTTGATTGGATTCTTACATTATTCAAATATTTGCAAAAAATGAAAATTAATTCTTACATGCTTTAAAATATCCAAGAAACAAAATGTATAAATGAATATTTTTGATGGGGCTTATTTAGGGAGAATTTAGGACAAAGTACAATGATATGATAGCTGACACAATCATTTATTTGGAGGCATTAATTATTGGGAAAAGCACAAGAACTAGTTGGATTTGAACTTGGGTGTCACTCGGGTAATTAATCCAATCTAGTTATTGGTTCCCCTTGAGCTTATTATGTGTGTGTAGTTTATTATTACAAATTTTCACATTTCTTATCATAGTAGTATAAACATTACGGGTTGAAGGGGATATATTATATTGAGGAGTTGAGGCCAAGTTCATTGGAGTTTTCTTGACCATTTATAGAAAATACTTAATCCAATGCTTAAAGGATTTTAACAATGAAGGAACATATTCGACAATATTAATTTAATTAACCCATTTTTATTGATTTTAAATCTCACTTGAATACCAATGAATTCCTTTAGATCACCTTGAAGGCTAACCTAATGAGCATGAAATATCTATAATGATTCATATATGTTAAAGGTTTAGGTTTTAACAATTATATGGATTAGGTATTATTGTTTTTACAAGGGATGGAGGGGTTAGGGTTTAAATCTATAAGGGTTAGAGGTTACAACTTATAAAGGTTGGGTGTTAGAATAATTAGATGTATTATAGAATTAGAGTTTATAAATGTTAGTGTTATCACCTGGAAAGCGCTCATAGAGTTATTAAGGTGATTAACGAAAATATCATCAATACAACATAATGGAGTGTTATTCGATGGAAATTATACATCACCTTTATAAGAGAAACAAAAAATATATAAATTTGTTTTTAATGCATTTGTATGAATTTACAATTTGGGTTTGTCATAATATATGTGGGCCTACATGACTGATCCATAAATAGTGATATGTAAATGTACTTGACGTGAAATCCCAACAATATATGGTGCAATAAATTTTGAAAATCCCATCAAGGGTACTCTAAGGCAGGTGTACCAAGAATCCTCAAGCACCATACAAATCGAAGGTTTGTACTTTGGCTCTTACATGTATCTTCAAGGCATGGGGAACCACAATAGAAAGTGCACCCTCCACACTTGGAACTACCCTTAAGGGAGATTGGATTTTTGATATAAATAAGAGCCACGGGGAATCATTTAAAAAGAAGGAAGAAGAAGAAAGGTTATGATTTCTCGATCATTCTTGAGATCCATATTCTTAAGATATCATCTTGGCAGTAAACATAGTCCCTATCTACTATTTTTCCTCTTCCCAGGAAGTGTTCATGCACACTTCTTTGTTAGAGAGAGAGAGGTGAATTCAAAAGGAGCATAAAAGAACACTCCCAAAGAGGAGAGGAGAGTCTATATACTTTGTCCAATATTTCAAGGTGTATCTGCAATGCCACATCATTGTTCATTGGAAATATAAATTATATTTGATTCCCTATGTTTTTTATATTTTTCTTATTCGTGTATCTACTTTTTCACATGCTTCTCTCTTTACTTTATTATTTCCAATTTATCTATTAATAGACTTGTTGGAACCTTAGTTTTTTATGGTTCGTCACACATCTCCCAAATTTAGTCGGTTGGGCGATCCATCAGATATCAACATTAGTCGGTTGATTAGTCGACACATTTGTCGGCTGAACAATCAACCAACAGTTTAATATAGTTGGTTGGTGGATCATCCAGCCGAGAAATAAACTACAAAATGGACGCATGGATTGTCGGGTCGAGTAACCTTCATGAGCTTACTAGATAGCGTGGATTTGATGGAGTCAAATCTAATCACTGATGGTTGTATGTGGACAAGATATTTCCAATTTCTAGGAAGTTGGTTAGATCTTGAGACTATAAATAGAGGACCCAGTGGCTAATTATCATACGGTTGAAATGTTTTGAATATTCATTGTGACATTCTAATTACAATGAATTTTTCTTAAGTGTTCTAACAATGTCTTTAGATACCATTGATTTTTTCTAAAGTTATTTCTTTTTTATTATCTATAGTTCTATTTATTTATTACATATTAGGTTACACCCAATCCCAAAAATGGTATCAAAGCTATTGGTTTATACCTTTCCAAGATTTGTTTGTGATTGAATCTGGACCTGTGATTTGTTGATTGTAGCTTGGCGAAAAAAATCATATTTGTTTAGGTATCAAAGATGGATTTGAAAATAGATATTATTGTTTAGAATGAATAAAATTATGTTATCCAGGATCTAGACATGGAAAACCTACTGAAGATTAAAGGAATGTAGAAATATACGAAGACTGCAATTCTAGATGTGACAGATAATCTAATGAAGCTCATTGTTGATAGAAATAAGGATGATGCTTTGGGGGTCATTAAAACCTATATCTTGTGGTAAATAAAGTTCTATACAAGTTGAATTGACTTCCATCATAAATTTTGGAAGAATATGAATTATTTTTTCAAAAAAATCGTTGAAATCCATGTCATGTAGTTGGAGAAACCGTTGATCTCTCTATATCTTCATTCCTTCGACCAAATTGAGGATGTTTTTGTTGGAGTTACTTCACACACACTTAGGATTTATTTTTCCTAAGGTTTTTCCTTGTTTATTAGTCATAATTAGTCATTATCCAATCTCCTATATTTTAGGGGAGAATATTCCACCTGGATAATATTCTTTTAGTTCACACTTCAGTTTGACTATTTGAGTTGAGTTTAGATGTTGCATTGGTTTTGTCACCATGCAACATTGGGATCATCACCAGATAATGCACACTTGCCTTGGGATCATCATCATACTGGCGCATCACCCTTGATTTTTTGATTTAACTCCTCACTACTCTTTGTTCAGTCAGTTAACTGAAGACTAGTTGACTAGTTAACTCAACTAAGTGGCAGTTCACTCTCGTAACTGCCTGAGAGACTAGACTAGGTGGAAGTTCACTCCTGTAACTACTAGTGTGTGTCCAGATAACTCTAGAACACCATTATGGAGCATTAGTTACTCATGTATCCTATATCTATTGTAAGTTATTCACTCTTTGAGTGTGGAGAACGATTAATGAGAATTCTTTCATTTCTTTCTCTCTTCTTCTTTCTCCAATTCTCTCTACAAATGTGTGTATTATTGTTTAGATAGATCTATTATGTGCAGGTTCAACACATTTACATGGTATCAGAGACGACAAAATTCTAAGCAAAATCTACACCAAATTATTTTTGCATGTATTGAAGATTGAAGAATGCAGAAAAGATTGAATTTATGTTTTACTCACCGATAATACTTCTCAAACCTCGTAACTATTTGGAGTGGCAGCCAAATATTCTACTTATTCTCAGAAGTAGAGGCTTATACCAAATAACCATGGCAATGGAAATAGAGCCTAATTCCGCCGATGAGAAAAATGACTTTCTCAATAGACAAGATATGGCCATAGGATTTATCTTCTTATCTATTTCTCCAGAAATTCTCCACCAAGTATATGAAGAATCAAAAGAATCAACTCCAAATTAATTATGTACCATATTGGAGGTTCTATTTGGAAATAAATAAGATTTTGAAAATTTCATGCAGGAGGTTGAACAGATAAAGTCAGAAGAGAAGCCATCAGAAGATCAAGTCTCTTATTATGAAGAGTCTTCTACAAAAGTGTTTGCACAAGTTCGTATTCCATTAATTGAATTATGTCTTCTCCATTTCATATTTTTTTTTTTGAATTTCATGTGGAATATATATGGCATGCATCTCAGGGGTCAGATGCAGACACTTTTCCATGCGCAATGGATGCATCTCAGGAGACAAAAAGGGAGCTACGCAAATCAGACTCAATTATGATATTTTATGATCACAATTTGAAGAAAAATATTGTATATTTGAATTCCTCTAAGGAAAATATCCAATTTCAAAAAACAAATCGTCTAAATGGAGTCTGGAAAGTGAAGTTATGATCGTTTTAAAATCAACAAAATTTCATCATTTGTCCGGAAACGGTCGCACGGTTTTCAAAGTTTCATCCAAAATTTATTGGGATATTCTTCATTAAAAGAAGAGAAAGTGGATATGTTTGGACATATCAATCTTAAATCTAGTTCATCATATCTGTGCAAACATCTACATCTTCAGCAAAATCTTCAATGTGTACAAACTTGCACAATTGTGAGGTGTTCTTGGAGTGAAGGAAAATGTTGCTTAGCAATTGTTTTTGTTGCTTCCCATTTTTTATTTTTTTTACATTGTAATTTGACGGGGGGGGGTGGTTTCCCATGAGTTTTACCCTCTTTCCTCATTTATTTCAGTGTATCTTTTGTATTTGGTTACCTAACATGGTCTCGTTGTCAGGACCCATTCTTTATTTTCACCATAGTGATGTTCAGGGGGGGTGTTGGAGTTACTTCACAAACACTTAGGATTTATTTTTCCAAAGGTTTTTCCTTGTTTATTAGTCATAATTAGTCATTATCCAGTCTCCTATATTTTAGGGAAAAAAATTCCACCTGGAGAATATTCTCTTTCAATTGACACTTCAGTTTGATTAGTTGAGTTGAGTTTAGATGTTGCATTGGTTTTGTCACCATGCAACATTGGGATCATCACCAGCTAATGCACAGTTGCCTTGGGATCATCACTAGACTGGCACATTAGCCTTGATTTTCTGAGTTAACTCCTCACTACTCTCTTTTCAGGCAATTAACTGAAGACTAGTTGACTAGTTAACTCAACAAAGTGGCAGTTCACTCTCGTAATTGCTTGAGAGACTAGACTAGGTGGAAATTCACTCTCGTAACTACTAGTGTGTGTCCAGATCACTCTATACCACCACTATGGAGCATTAGTTACACATGTATACTATATATATTGTAAATTATTCACTCATTGAGTGTGGAAAACGGTTAATGAGAATTCTTCCATTTCTTTCTCCCTTCTTCTTCTTTCTCCAATTCTCTCTGCAAATGTGTGTATCATTTTTTAGCTAGATCTATTATGTGCAGGTTCAACACATTTATAGTTTTGGCGTGTGTGAAAGAGTTGCAGTTGAAAATGTGTGAATGCGGAAATAATTTTCAGAAGAAAGATGGATAACTCATCGACCTCATCTTCAAGAATTTGAGAACACCTTTTGACGCATTCATTTCAAATTTCCATGTGAACTAGTAGGCATACGAGGAAGATGTTAAGGATTATACGTTTGAATATTTTTGTAGCTTATTATTACTAATGAATATGTATCAATTGATGAGGGAAATATTGGTGGAAAATATCATTGTCACTTGCTTAAGGGAAAGAGAATGGTGAATCATAAGTAAACATGATAGTCTAATACACCTATATAAAGACAGGAATACCTTGACTAGAAACCTAGAGGACTATTGGACAAGTAGTCTTGAAATCCGTTTCTGCAATTTTGATAAAGTTTTGAGAAAAAATCCTAAGTATATGAAAAGTGAATAGAGGAAGAAGGAAAGTTAGAGAATGCGCAACTTAGGTGCATCCAGTAGGAAAGTGTGCAGAAGGAGGAAAGTGTGCAAAAGGAATTGAATGTGTAGCTCAAAGAATAATGCTCTAAGAATAAATCTAGAAGAATAAAGAAACGAAATAAAGACTAATTGGAGAATGAAAACCCGACATTATAGAAATAGAAGAACAAAAAAAGAGTAGTACGAAGGATGAGAAGCCGAAGAAGGGTGTCAAACAACCAATTAAATGAGTTGGAAATGCATTGAAATGGGATATTTTTAGGTTGAATAGATTAGGGTTTTTAGCCCTAGCTTTTGAAATAAATATGTAACGGGTTGGGAGATTAGGGATTGAATCAATTGGTTCATCTAGGTATTATTCTGATGAAGTTTGGTTATGATAGAGTAGATTATGTTAGAGTCTAATTGATATTGAGTTGCGAAGTTCTTGAATGTAACAATTGAAGGTTGATAAGGATGAATAAAGGAATGATAAATATATGTTAAGAAATCTTATGTTATCTATGTTTTTGTGTTTGATTATGAATACTATTTGCATGCATTATAGAGTAGCTTCATATGATAGTTAAGAATGGTGTAATCATGCATGACTCTTGTTAGCATTCTGTAAATTTCCAAGAGGTTGACAGAGAAAGAATCCACAAAGGTAACTTTATCCAACCGCTTTTAAAGTTGGGATCTAGCCCTTCCAACTTCAGAGAGGGATCTCTCTATATGATTTAGCTTTGTTTTTAATCTAGATATTAGGCTAGTTAAAAGGAACAAGTATGTTTTGTTGTAAAAGGGTTTATAAATTGGTTCAGACATCTTACACATCCATTGGGCTATCGGGTTTGTGTCTAATTAAATACAAGAAACAACCAAAAACGCCAGAGAAGACTTTCACAGAGCGAGATAATGCATTCAACTGGATCTTTGATAATTTAAATGATGGACAGAAGAAAAGATGAGAAAGATCATTCAACTAAGAAGCAGTTAAGAATTCCTTAATTGAAAATCTTAGAAGATAAACA
>SNQJ01S0105260.1:37477-54428 GCA_010110895.2 Picea sitchensis
GTTATAATATTAAGTTGACTTGGATAAAGAAAAAGTAACTCAATGAAAGAATAGAACAGATGAGAATGAGTTAGGAGTTAACCCTAGGGGTTAAACTAACTCAACAGAGAAATAGATTGGAGGTATAAAGGAAAGGCAAGGGCACACCTCTCACTCACCTTTGATGATTATTGCATTTTGCTTTTGGGCTCTAGAGCACAACAGTTTTGAGGGTTTTGAGAATACAAACCCTAGAGGACAACTCGGTGGTGAAAGATTCCACCTATCTTGTTCCAAGCTTGATCTCGGGGATGCAATACTCCACCCACACCATTCTACTTCAACTACAGGTACTCTCTTCTATTCATGGAAGCAACAGGGTGTAATTTGGAGGGTTTCCAGCAAAGGGGGCGCACCATTGATTGGAGGAGGGTTCGATCTAGGAGCCTGAGAAGGCTTTTGGAGATTTGGGCACTTGGGTTTTCTTTGCAGGGCCTTGATCATCATCTCTAGTGCATTTTGAGAGAGTTATACCAGCCAGTTGATTCCCTAGAGCATTGGCACAATTTGGAGAAAAGGAGTTTTGCTAGTGAGAATCAGATCTACTAAGTTTGGAGGAGTAAAACTTCAGATCTCACCTTGAGACTTCACCAGGAGGTTTACCTTAGCCTGATCTATTATTCTGGAGAGTTTCATAGTGATTGGAGGTCTCCTTCAACAGGGCCGAATTATTGGACCTTGACGGTATTCAGGAGGGCGCAGTTCTACTTGAGGATTCAGTATTTTGGAGGAGCAACTCTTGGCATTTTGGCTTGAAACTTCAGGAGGGGGTTCTACTTGCCCCGATCTATCATTCTGCAGAGTTTGGTGCCATTTGGAGGCTTCCAGCAACTAGGGCAAAATATTGGCCCCTCACAGCCATTCAGGAGGGCGTATCTTCAGCCAGGGGGGGTTGGACTTGACCCTGGTTTATCTTGTATTCAGCCTTGGGAGGCTTATATCTTCTTATCTTGAGCATTTTGTAGTAGCTCATATTCTAGCTAGAGGATCTATCTGATGTTATTCCAAATTTGCAGCCCTATTGTATCAGGTTCTTTCATATTTTCTAAATAAAGGTCAGATCTATGTTGTTTGGTTCCATATTTGGTGTTGCTTGTCATATCTTGTATTTCCATACACTGCATCTTCAGATCTATGTTCATATGTTTGTTAACTGAATCTACAAACCCTAAGACATAACTCAACAGTAAACCTGCAAGCAAACACACACACACATCAATTAAACAGTGAACAGTTAGTGTTCCCAGCGAAAAAATTGGCTTGGGAACATTACAGTGGTATCAGAGCGTTGATCCTCCCATCCAGTGAGGATTAGCGCATGCAGAAGTTCAGTGGAATTTATATGGGCAGAAGAAGGAAACAGACAGGTGAGGCAGAGGCCGAAATGGAAGGATTAGGTGAGGACAGTGAGCCACAAATTCTAGCAGAAATCGCTAGGGACTTACAACATTCCATAGATGTGTCATAGGGAAACCTTGTACATCACCTGCAAGAAAACCAGGAGGCAGTATGTAGGGGACAGGTAGAGATGACAGAGACCTTGAGAAAGGTAAGTGAAAGCCAAGAGATGATATCACGACTTCTGATGTAGATGACTCATGGGGAAAAGGGTTCAGAAACTTGTGCCAACAAAGAGGCTAGTGGATCTCATGGAGGAAATAGACATCAGCAGGAGCATATTCCCTATTATCATACTGAGGGATAGAGCCATGGAGGAGGTGCACCACAGGGCAGACACACAGCAGGACCACCCATAGGCCCTATCTACCTTCGTTCTTGGATGAATAGACACAGCCAAACTACCAAGACGAAATTGAGAACAATTTTGATCAGTATGTCAGGGAATATAACTCACTAAGCATAGCARTCCAGAGACAAATTACATTGGATCAGTATTGTGGATTTAAACTCAGAGGTAAAACCAAGCCGTACCAGAGGAACAAMAATGAGTTAGAGCGCAGGGCTCGAAAAATGGAGATCCCCTATTTTGATGGATCTCCCAAGATGACTGCACAGGCTTGGGTGCAAAAACTTGACACTTACCTGCAGCTTAACCCAATGAGAGAGATGGATGCCATCAAGTTTGCTACCATGTACTTGGAGGGCAAAGCTCATGACTGGTGGTACCATGGGTTAACTACACTTGGCCACAATCAGATAGTGGCTTACACAGAGTTTACACATAAGCTTATTGACAGGTTTGACCAGGGGGACCCAGGACTACATTTCAAGGAACTCACCCAACTCAGGCAAACAGGATCACCAGAGGTGTATATTGAGGAGTTTCAGAGGATAGCAGTCATGGTGCAGGATGTGTCTCAGTCAAGACTCATGATGTTTTTCACAAAGGGTTTGATGGAACCCTTAAAGGGTTGGGTTAAGGCTTTCAAGCCTACCAACTTACAAGATGCTATATGGAGGAGTAGAGATCTAGGTCCAGCAACGAAATCTAAATTCATCACTAGACCACCTCTAAATACAAGAGAAAGAGATCAAAGACCTCCCATGAATCAAGGAGGAAGAGACCAAAGGGGGTTTGATAGAGGAAGAGGTAGAAAGGATGAGAACACTAGAAGAGAACTGAGGAGGAAGCAACTATGCTATACATGCAAAGAGCCTCGGGATCCATCCCACAAGTGTATGGGCAAAGTCAAGGCTCATTACATTGAGGTAACTTCCGATAATGAGGAGGATGAAGATTTCGACCACCTTCAAAACATAGAAGCAGACACCACCGAAACTGCAGAAGAGGAAGGTACAGGTCACGACATTGCAACAGATGAGAAGGCTTCATTGGCATCCATCAGTGGGGTACCCAAATACAACACTTTCAGGATGAGAGGGGTATTGCAGGGACAAAAAGTTTCAGTTCTCATTGACGGGGGTGCTTCTCACAACTTTATTGACTCTGCCCTACTACAGAGGAGGCACATACCCACGGTGGAATTTGAAGGATTCAAGGTGGAGGTAGCAGGAGGAAGCACCATGCCCTGTAACAGGTATATTCCAAGAATGAAGCTTACATTGGGCAGACATGATTTAGCACAGGACTTCTATGTGATGGACCTTCCCGAAACAAATATCATCCTTGGGGTGCAGCAGCTTAGTACGTTCTGACCAATCACCACCAACTACAAATCCATGGAGATGTCTTTCACAGAGAAAAGTGGAAAAAAGGTAGTTCTCGGGGGCATGTCAGAAAACACACCTAGGGTGGTTACAGCAAAGCACATGGAGGCCATTTTCAAAAGAGAGAACATTGTATATGTTGTTGAGTGTAGGATATCAGTACGTGCAGACAAGAAGGGAGAGGTTCACTATTCACCAAAGATTCGGAGGATCATTGACATGCATAGCAAGGTGTTTGGACCCATTCCACCAGGAGCACCACCAGATAGGGGGTTTGAGCATATCATAGAGTTGGAATAGGGAGCAAAACCTGTCATCACCACTCCCTACAAACACCCAAAGAAGTACAAAGATGAAATACAGAAGGCTATCAAAGAACTGCTAGATATGGGCCACATTAGACCAAGTTCCATTCCTTTTGCATCTTCAATGGTACTAGTAAAAAAGAAGGATGGGACCATGCGCATGTGCATTGATTACAGGGCCTTGAACAAAAAGACAATCAAGAACAGGTACCCCATTTCGAGGATTGATGAGCTATTGGATGAGCTCCACGGGGTTGTTTACTTCACCAAGATTGACTTACGCTCTGGCTATCATCAAATCAAAATGAGGGAGCAGGATGTCCCCAAGACTGCTTTCAGATGTCACTACGGTCACTATGAATTCCTAGTGATGCCATTTGGATTGACTAATGCACCAGTCACATTTCAATCTTGCGTGAATCATGTCTTCAACAAGCAGTTAAGGAAGCACCTCCTGGTAATTTTTTATGACTTGTTGATCTATAGAAGGACGTGGGAGGAGCACATTCAGCATGTAGAACAGATTCTAGCCATCATGGAGGATCAATCCTTGTATGCAAAGGAATCCAAATGTGAATTTGCAATGACAGAGGTCCTCTATTTGGGACACATCATTGGGGTAAAGGGGGTACAGGTACACCAAGAGAAGATCCAAGCTATACGTGACTGGCCCACACCTAAGACCCTCACAGAATTGAAGGGGTTTCTTGGCATTTGTTGCTACTACAGGAGATTCGTCAAGGGTTTCTCACAGCTTTGTGCATCCTTCACCAATTTGACCAAGAAAGGAGCCTTCAAATGGAGTTCAAAGGCACAGTTGACATTTGACAAAATGAAGAAGGTAATGAGTACATGCCCAGTCTTAGCTCTACCAGATTCCGACCAACCCTTCATAGTGGAGTGCGATGCCTCCGGGGAGGGCATTGGAGCAGTGCTTTTGCAGAATAGGCACCCACTTGTCTATGAGAGCCAAAAGTTGAGAGGCCCTGAGCTTCTTTATACCATCTATGACAAAGAGATGTTGGCCATCATGCACGCATTGTCTAAGTTCAGGCAATACTTGGTAGGAGCAAAATTTGATCACAACAATCTTAAGTACTTTTTGGAACAAAAAGACTTAAATGAGAGGCAGCAGAAGTGGGTAAGCAAGATACAGGCCTATGATTTTGACAATGAGTTTGTCAAGGGGAAGAATAACATAGTGGCAGATGCATTATCCAGAAGGCCATTGGTTTATGCTATGACCGATATCTCAATTGACTGGAAGGCTCACCTCTTAGTAGAATACTCAAAGAACCAGTTTGCATGTCAGTTGATGGATGGACAGATACAGGATGACAACTTCAGAATCATGGATGACGTCTGTTGTCGTCCTTATACACACTTGCAAACGTGAGCTAAGTCCGTCTCACTTAGTGTGTCCTTGGAGGCACAATGCCTAGGTTCACAGCCCACGCTGTCACTTTGACCGGAACCTCTTCCGTCTAGGCTTACTCCTAGGGAAGCCAAAGGGGGTAGACCTTAGTGTTAGAGTTAGGTTCTAGGAGTTAATTTTAGTTTGTTAAGGTTAGAGGGGATTCTAATCCTAAGATGCTAAGGCAACCATGCAAGATGCAAGGGTTAGCATGAGAAGCAATCCTTTTCCCTAGGTCAACTAAGACTAGTGCCTAGAAATTGGGCAAAGGGTCAACTATGTTCAAGGGTTGTTTATTACAAAAGATTACAAGTTATTTACAATTTTACAAAAGAATAATTCAATAAAGAATACCATATACAACTACTTACAATGAAGAATGTAAATTATACAAGCAAACTAACCACGTTTATTTTCTAAGTGTGCAGGATACAAAAGATCAAAGCATATCACCACATATACGAGATCATCATCAACACATTATACCATCACAAAATTACAAAGATTTGGAAGAGTCAGGCAAATTGATTATGAAGCTTATTGAAGATGATTAACACTCTCAATTATTAAACCCCCCAAGTGTTTTGCTAGATTAGTTCTAGGGTTTAACAGTTAGGCTTTTCTTAAGATTTAACAAGTTTTATTAGCTTTCACCAAAGCCTCCTCCTCCTATTGCCAAATAACTGTTGGATGCTCAAGATAGTATGGCAACGAGGCCAATCCTAGCAGAACCAGTCAACCCAGAACAAAACTACTTCCCGGAGAGGACACACACCTGGTGCGCCATGGGGCAGTCCCCTGCCACTACCCTCCGTTGTTTTCCTCAAGTCCCATTTTCGATGGTGAAGATGGTGGTCTAAGGTACCCTAAAGTAGTCTATTAAGTATATATAACAATTAGGTAGACTTTTAGGTGATTATTAGAGTGTTTAGAAGATTTTAAAGCACTTTTTAGGTGCAATTTAGTGATATAGCCGAAACTATTATTAGCTTTACTAGTGTGTTGCTTAAGCTTAAACCAATGAATAAATCAACACATGTAAAGCAAAATAAGAGAGATGGCTGATAGAATTAAAGATTATCACATGCACAAAAGTAGTTTGCTAAGAAATAAGAGATCAATGGCAAGAACAACTTGCCTTAAAGAGAAGAAAGAAAATTTATATGTGTTTGCCTACTTAGCCATTTAACACATTCCAAGTCCAAATGAGTGGCTACCAATAGATATAAACAGTAAACAAATGAGCCAATCACTTGTTAAGCATTTAAGAGATATGAAGCATTAAGATTAGACCATGTGCATAAGAAAGAGATAACAAGCTTGAAATGAAACTAAGCAAGATCTAGTTACAGTATTTTAAGTGTGTTGCCCAATAGGCTTAAGATAGTGAGATAGATCTATAACATAAGCATTAAGAACATATTAAGCATTAGATCACATCACATCACATCAAAAGTAAAACATCTTAGCCTTACCTCTTTGGGGTATTCCTCTCCCAACTAGGTAGGTTGTTAAGTTATATTTGCTTAGTTAAGTTAAGTTTCTTTGAGATCTTAGTTATTAGGGCAAACCATGAAAGATGAGCAAGAAAAGTAAGCTAAGCTACAATCTAATCTACAATCTATCAAACAAACCCCACGGCCTAGGTTGTGAAGGTGCCCACAGCTTCAAAACCTCACGGCCAAGCTAGGAAGAAAACTAAAATATAAAAAAAAAGCTAGATCTAGCCTACGTCCTACCTACCCCAAGGCTCATAGAAGAGGGGAGGCCGTACCACTTCCCCTCTTACACTATGAGCTCAAACAATCAAGAAAAAAGAGAAGAAGTAGTGCACTACTAAGCTAGAAAATGAAGGGGAGGGTTAGAAATAGCTACCGAATCCCCCAAGGGGTCTTGAAGTGTTGTGTGTGTCTCTTTGGGGCAGCCAAGAGCATCCAACCAGATCTGATATACCTGCAAAAACAACAAGTTTTGCTTGCTAGGATGGCTACACACAACCAAGAAAAGTCAAGGAAACCCTTGCCCTTTGGGGGCAATAACTTTCCACAAAAAAATATATATATTTTATATGATTTTTGACCTATCCAAACAATTATATGCTAGCTGAAAATGACATGAATGAAGAGCAATATTAAGAGAGAAGCAATAGATCTAGAGAGTTGGAGTATGTGAGAGATTCAAGTGACCCTTCTCCTAGAAGGAGTTCCAATGAAACCCTAGAGATGAACCTGCAAGATCTCTTCAAAAACATGCATACAATAGACAATATGTTGATGTATTGCAATTAAACGACACTTCTATTTAACCAAACACATCAAGATATATAAACCAATAGGCATACGCTCTACTAAATCTACTTAGATAACACTTTACCTAAGATCTATTGTTGCAAGTACTTAAAAACATCAAAACAAGGTTACCTCCCATGCATAAGAAAAATAAGCATACGCCTTAGTCTTCTTGTTGTCCTCCAAAGCTTCTCCAAAATTATATTACTCAAGAAAAATGGTTTTGGAGAGGAATACTCCAAAACCCTAGAGCATAGAATGAAAATGAAATGGAATGAATGACTAGAGAGAGAGAGAGAGTTGAAAATCAAGTAGCATAACAATAGCTCAAGATATGGTGAGTTGGGGAGGAGGAGAAATCCAGGATCTATTTATACTTGGAGAAGCAAACCTACCTCTCTCTTGGATCTAAGCCAAGTGTAATCCACCACCAAGAAACAAATGAGAGTAGATCTCAAGGCTAGGACACACCATCTAGAGGGTTTAGAAAGCTAGATCTAGGGTGTAGAAAAATGTGGGAGGAGGTGTTGGGATCAAGCAAAAGAGATTAGGAGGCCTTGGGATTGATGCCAAGAGGAAAGGTGAGAGGTCTCAAAATAATTTTTAAAAAATCATTAGTGGAGTTTCTAGAAGAGGGGGGAAGTAACTCCTCTTGGAGGGGGCAAAAAAGGGTGAAATAAAGGAATGGAGGGATTAATGAGAAAAATGAGTGGGATCATTAACTCATAGGAGGTGATGTGGGGGTTAAAGGAGTCATAACTCATGAGAGAGACCCCAAATGAGTCACAACAACCTCCACCAAGGAAAACACGTCAATCCCCCTAGGGAGGCATGATTTTTTAGTGTAGAGGTGGGTAGTTAGAATAGGTTGGAAAGGTTGGGAGGGTTATGTTATTCTTGAGGCTCTCTAGCCTTTATTCCACCATTCACATCCATAAACTCATTATTATAATTTTACATTTTGCCATGTTTAGACTTTAGCAATTAAAATTGTTGTTTTAGATTAGTGACACTCACAGGTGGACAACCCCATGGATAAAGTTGTCCGACTAAGGTGAAACTTGGTCCATGGATGTAAGGGAATTATTCCATTTCTTTTGAGCACAAATACTATCAAAGTCCAAGGACCTAGGTTTTACAATTATTCCTCAAAAATAATTAATTAATTAATAAAATTAAACCTACAAACTTAGGAAATTTAATTAAAAAAAACTAATCTACTTGATGTCTTGCATGGTCATTTACAATGAATTCCCTATATAGTTACTAAAACATAAACCCACTAGAGCATGGTTCATCACTTTGGAGGACATATGCAAGTGAGAGGGAAAAACTCAAGGGAAATTATAAGGTTGGTTAGGCCAAATCAATTATCTGAGGTAAAAAAAAACTCGATGAAAGGATTTCCCTATTGATAAATTCCTAGGTAACTAACTAAATATGACTCATGCTGACTATTACATTATTAACCCATGCACAGAGTGGGCCCAGTGGTTAAGAACATGTGTTATCTCAGGGGAGGTCACAAGTTCAAAACAGGAAAGTCACAAGTTCAAAACAGGGAAAACAGGGGTTCAAGTTCAAAACAGGGGTTCGATGGACCTTGGGACGTCTCGGCCCCTACTAAGTCACAAGTTATTAGTATATATAGAAACTGCTGAGCATTTGGATATACTCTTTGGGAGTTGTTGTTCCATGGTGAGAGAAAAAAAAAATTAAAAATTAAAAATAAAAAAAAATAAAAAACATTATTAACCCATGCAAGGGACAAGCTTGGAGTGGTAGGTAACACTTTCCTCGGTAAGAGGGAGTGTTAAATTTTAATTAAAATAAAGTACCTGAGCAAGTGTTTTCATCCCTAGAAACTAAAGGGTGAAGGTGCTTAATGTGGACCTTAGTCATTTAATTTGTGGGATACAAATTAAAAGGTGACTTTTTTGACTTTAGTGAGGGTGAATGAGGAGACATTTAATCTCACCCACTCATCTAATCCAATCTCAATCGTTGGATTAAGAAACTCCTCACCTACCTCATGAAGTCAATTAGGGTTGAAAGTGCACCCATTTTTGGGTTGTTCATTCATTTTTTTGTTGAGAGAACAAAAGGAGAAGAGGTCGAGCTTTGAGAAAGAGAGCCGACATTTGTAGCCAGGAGAGCCGCATCCAGGCAACAATAAAGCGGATTCACAGTGACCGAACAACAATAAATATCGGTTAAGTATGAATGCAGTTTGAGATCGTCGGCATTGGTAATGCCTGTTGATTTTGAGGAGGAAACCCGGCGGCGGATTTTTGGAAATATTAACGCATTCCAAAGTGTCGTCTGAGTGCTTTTTAGAACCGCGAGAAATGCGAGGAAAGTGCCCAGCACGGTTCACAGACAAAATCGTCACGGTCTGTCACGGACTTTACCGCAATTGAGAATTAAATGCTTGTCATAGAATTTTTTGGCGCGGTTTCAAAGGTGTCGAGACGCGGTTTTCAAGGCATTTACCTTTGTTGGGTTTTCCGTCACCGGTTGCGGTAGAGATTCTTTCAGCGAGGACAATCGTACAGCATTTAATGTTGTGGCAGTACGTCTGATGAAATGCCGGATTTACGGACCGAGAAATCGAGGCAAGCTTCTGAGGATTGTCGAGGATAAGTTTGTAAAATTTCACGAAGATGAATATCAACGTAATAATTTCTTAGAAGCCCATAAATAATAAAAATCCATCTCACTCCTTTGTTTTTACCCTTGTGGGGTTTTCAAAGGTAGATGTTGGGCGAAAATATCGTGTCTATAATTTTTCTAAGTTTTATCTTTGGCGATATTTTTATTTACGCATTATAAATGAAGTTCAAATCCTCATGTTTAGTTTTTGAAATTATTTTACAACAGGATTTTTATAATAGCGATATAAAGCTGGGTTTTGGGCATTAAACATTGTTTGAAAAATCAGCGACAACTGACTGGGTTGGGATAGAAAATTTTACAACACTTGTGAGTCACGAGAAATTACAAATGGCACTTGTTGAAGGAGGCTTTCTTGGCTATTTTCTACAATTTCTTGGTGGAAGGTTTACAACTAAGGTTTGGCATCGATGATACTTGGTGAGATAACAAAATTTACGCAATCCTTCCTTTGTTTTGAATGGTTATGGTATTTTTACTTGCATTTAATGAAATTTGTTGGATCAAACTCTAGGTAATAAGCACATGTTGGTGTCCTTATTTCAAGTCCCCACTAGGTTATGCTAAGAAGCCATTTTATTCTTTGAAGATAAATGCTAGGGCCTCGCAATTGCAACACCCTACCATTCATATCCCAAGATGGCGGTAGTACTTTTCCTTTGAGTAAAGGAGGAAGAGCGCTAAGGCCTGAGTTTGTTCTACACCTTGATGGTGTCTTCCCTAGAGGGTTGATGGTTGAAGCCTTGCATTAAGCAACACTTCAACCATCATATCGAATCTTGTCTTTAGTCCTATCACTATCATTTAGGCCCTTCAACCTTCGTGGTTTGACTCCATTTTCCCTAATAGCGCATTGATCTAATACCTTGTACTTGAGTACCTTGATCAGAGACTTCAAACAACCAATACCTTGAACAATTGCTAACATCTTTTAACCCTAGCCTAGATTAACCTACTAACCCTAACGTTGCCATTATCCATTTGAGTTATATTTATGCTTCGCATTTAATCCTTTTATGAGCAATTGAAAGATTGGCTAGTCATTGCTTCTAATGAATGTTGGTATTTGACGTGATGATAAATCGGTATTGCTCATTGTGAAGCTTCTTTAGCATTTATTGTGAAGTGATATATTGTAATCATTGCTATTGTATACATCATTGATTTGCTTCATCAATATTATCATCAATTGCTTTATATAGAGAAAGTCCTTGATTATATGAGTACTAACCCGACAAGTGATCTTGCATATAGTTTCTTGTTGCTTTGTTAAAAGTAGGGTACACTTCCTGTTATCTTTATCTTTATCTTTGTTGGTTGATTAGCCGAACTATCCGATCGGTGGTGACTTACTATTGAGGACTTTTACTTAGCCATAAGCCTTTCCCTTCTCAAAACCCCAGGAGTCATAGGAAGCGTCTCCACAGGCCTACCACCCTAAATAGAAAAGAGACATCCTATCCCAAATTGTGATGGTGGATAATTCAGTTTCCACCGTGCCTTTCTTTCACCTATCCCTTACTTCCAACTACAAACTGCGCGATAACATACCTACACATAAAATCTTGAAAACATGAGATTAAACCAATAATAGCATGAAATCATAGATTGCAATGTGTTATAACAAGATTTAGTAATACAAGCAAGTTTACTAATATCTTATTAATCAACAAATGATAAGTGCAATAAAATGAAAGTTACCGCCACTCAACGCATCACCAAAGGAAGATCCTCCACACATTTGCACAAAATACTGTGTAGAACTCCAAAGTCTTTATTCAATCTTCAAATAGCAAATATGATACAATATAGGTATAACATCTTCCCAAAAACTCCAACTAACTAATGGAGAGCTTTCATATATAGCCAATGGGGTGATACTTTCAAGAGAGATGTGCATAGGGTTAGGAGGAGATGCGCAAGAGTAAAGGGGAGTGGGGCATGTAGTAGAGTGGAGAAGTGTGGAGTGGAAGGGTAGTAAAGTAGGGTGAAGGGGGAGTGATGGAGGTGAAGGTGGAGTGGAGTGGAAGTGGAATGGTGAGGGCGTGTGGCTGCCTTGGGATGTGTGCCACCCCTCCTAAATGTGCCATCTAAGCTAGTGGGGTGGAGTCCCTACATTGGAATCTCCTCCACGCTTATGTCACCCCCAGTGAAGTCGCCTTACCCTTTACTAAACTCGCCTAAGCCTTCAGTCAACTGGGGGCAAGGAAAAAACATGTTTCCAACATGTTCCACAGTTCCTAAAAAATAGGGATTTAATTACATTACCCATTTTCCGTAGTTTTTGAGTAAATTTCATTTTTTAGTGAAAATAGTCACTTTCTTACCTTGAAAGAAGGGAAATAGTGGTTTACATGATACTCTAGACCCTGAAAGAAATGGCCATAAATGTAAGCATCACAGTGATGTTTGATGCCATATTTTTACAATATTAGCACACAATTAAAAATTCCATTTTTTGTGGGAATTTTACTTTTCACTAAAACATTAAAAACCTATCAAACCTAGCCACTTGAAATTTCCATATGACTCAATTAAGATGACCTAAGTATGAACTCATATACATTTGGACACTAGGCATTGGTTATACCATGCCAAGGCCCACAACACATTTTCTCTCCCGGCTTTGAATTCGATCACATTGAGTGAAAAACTTAATTGTGTCCCCCACAAAGAAGCGGGAATAAAATAATTAACAAGTGAAAAAACTTACTTTACAATACATGCTAGTACCCTAGGTCTTAGGTGGCCAATAGCCTTTTACAACATTTCATACTCATGTCATTTATTACAATGATGGAAATGTGGAAAAAAAAGTAGTCTTTAGTAGGTGAACTCTGAACTCTGAACCTTGAGCATCTGTTTTGCTGATGTTTGGCGGCTCATCGGGAAATCGGCTTATTTACCAATTCCGGTGGATAACAGGGACCTAGGAAAATTCAAACCCTTGGACATGAGTAAAATCCGAGGATACCCCAGGAAAATTCCCCCTAAGTACGAAAATTCGCTCCCTAGATTCATTGGTTGTGATGGGGAAAAATTAGACTATCACATTGGTGATTTATGGGCTTTGTTTCAATTCCACCCTATCAATGATGATCTCTTTGAAGATTTGCTTGATGAATCTCTTCACCAAAAGCCCTCTTCATTAGTAGCTAAAATTGGTATAGTAGCCTCCCCCGATGCCTATGCAACTATGGAAAAATTGGAATAAACTTTTCTCAAAAGATGGGGTGTTCAGTTGGAAGGCATCCCAATAGTACTAAAAAGACTCAAGCATATAAAAAAAACTAAGAGTAAGCGTGACGGTTCTAGGATAGGTTTGAGGGCATACTATATCGAATTCCTGAAAGCCATTATCCCAAAGACAAGTACATCGTTCATCTATATATCAAGGCACTCTTGGTGCATCTAGGGTTTCCCCTTAGTAAAAAGGGCCCAAGAACACTCCTTGAAGCTCATGACGTGGCTAAAAGGATCGAGGAAAATATCCCCTTGTCCCAGAAAAAACACCTCTTTACCTCAGGCACTCTTAGTTTGGAGAGTTTAGTTTCCCTTGAAACCTTACTGCTTTGATTTCCAAGAAGGACAAATCATCGACCAACAAGAGACTAAGGGTAAGGATCTTGATGAGGTTTCCCAGTCCCACGAGGAGGAGAAAAGGATTACTCATTTTTCTACCAAGAATAATGAAAATGTGGTTGCGAGGAATGGAACTTTGAACGATGATGAAGTGTCGATATAACTCCTCCCTCGTGGAAGCCATCAAGGCTTGCTTTTACCCCTACACAAGAAGAATATAATGAAGTTAGTAACTTTCCTTTTGAGGATCTTGATAATGCCTTGTTTATGATTCAGAGAAGGAAGAAGAAATGGAATTCTCGAGCAAGGTAGATCCTCCTTCTTGTTGTCACGGTTGAAGATGTGAGAACCATTCCATTTGATGAAGTTATCCAAAATAATTGACTCCGCAAAGAAGAAAGAAAGCAAGGTGGGTTGTTCCCTTCCCAAATTTTTAATGATTCTTTACCTATGATGTGGAAAGTGAAGAAGTGTTGGATAATTTTTACCTTCATTGCTATATTGATTTTGGTGATAATTGAAGAGTTCATACATGTCACGAAGAGTAATTGGGATATTATTGGATATGATGGGGGATCCCATTTACGACATTGTTGAGGGGTCATGTCAAAAGTTGCCTTCATAGGTTATCACGAGTTACTAATGAATTTAACATTTGACAACAGGAACATGACATGATTTTCCAATTTTATTCAGACACCCACGGATGACTTGATGCTATGCTCTCTTAATATTTTTTGGTCATACCTTGAGGACTTTGATGATTGTTCCTCTGAGCACTTAGATTTATTCTATGAAGAAGAGTTATCAACCATCGTTGTGCTCGGATCTTGATAAAAGTGAGGAAGTTGCTTACCTGAAGCAGGACTTGTGATAAGACTTTCCACCTCCCTTTTATTACTTTACCTCGCCATGTCACTAAAGGTATGGTTTGGAAACATGTCCCTTATCCCAAGTCTTTTGTAGGACAAAACCTCCTTTTGGATTTTAGGGAAAGGTTGAGTACCTCAATAAGAAGTTTATTGTTACAGTCTTCCAGCTTCCCCTTAATAAATTGTCAGGTCATCCCTTCCGGTTCATTGCTAATAATCCCTTCGAGGCCTCAAGTTATGAGCGTTCGCTGTTAACCCGGCATTAAACTCGCGAGTTGAGTCTTGTTGTACATTTTATACCAGTCAACTCATTATCGGCAAGATTACTTTCATGTGAGAGGCGAGAGATGGTTTTTCTTGGAGTGTTTTGTACATGACGCAAATTTTGTAGCGGGGGTTCCGCACCCCTGCGGAGTATATAATGTAATAATGCATAAATCATAGTTAGGTCCGGTACCTTGGATGTTGACATCGGGGAGTTCCTTTCATCGAGGGTTTTTCTCGGGTGGTTAATGTGGCCTAACTAGTCGGAGTTAGCCTCCATTGAGTTTTTCCCTCCAGGGCTTCCTCCAAAGTGGTGGAAGCTGCAGTGATCGTTCATTGAGTAACCTCTTAGGATTATTGTAAATGACCATGCGGGGCAGTGTCTGAAGTTTCGCGAAATCCCGTCGAGTCTAGAGTAGTTTTAATTAATTAAATTTTTAATTAATTTAATTAATTATTATTTTTGAGCTTAATATGTTATAAAAACTTGATCTTTGGGAGAAAGATAGGGGAGTAATTTGTGCTCCAAAATGTTCGGAATAGCACTCCACTTGGCCAAGTTTAAACTCGATGGGACTAATTTTGCTATGTCTTAGTCCTCTCAGAGTCAGATTAGAGTCTAAAGCGGCAATTTTAATTGCTAAGGTGTCTATTAAAATATCTGAAAAGTCATTTGTAATTTAGAGTTAGTGAGTGGATGTTAAGGTGGCTTATTAAAGCAAATTAGACCCTCCTAACCCACCCAAACCCATCCTAACCTTTTCCCAACTTAATTCAACCCTATTAATTCACTTTTTTGACCATCTTTTACCTTGCCCTGAGGGGGAACTCGACCCATAACTAACTTCAAACCCTTGAATCTCTCCTTGGGGAGCCCAAAGAGACACTCCACCTGTGTGGAGTGTCTCCCCTAGGCTACCAAAACCCTAAACTACCAAAGGCCACAACCTCTAAACTAGCCTTACCTCACTCTAACTCCCTCAAAACCCTCCCGTCCTCCTTGGTGGGCCCCATTGGTTGGGAGTTGCTCCTTCCACCCTAGACCTAACCCACGCCCTATTTTTTGGCATATGGGTTTGTGTTTCCTTGACCCTAAAACCCTTTTGGTGGCTTTTCCTCTTCCCAAAACCTTTTCCTGTGCCTCTTTCTCTCTCCCGTCTTGTGTGAATTAAGCCCCGATGAGGTGGTGGCACTCTCCAACACTCCCAAAACCCTAACCAAATGCTATTTTAGCATTTGGGTCTCCCTTTGACCTAGTGCTTTGGCTGAGTTTGATAGCCATTCTCATGTCTCCACCTCACCATTTCGTTTTCTCTCTTTCCAAAGCCTCAAACCCTAGCTAGGGCGACCCCTCTTAGAGATTTGTGCTCCTAGCTAGTGATGTGACCCTTGGAGTTATCCAAGTCACTTTTCTTTGCCTCTTAGGGTATAAAAACCCTTCCCCTCACTCTTTCTTCACCAATCTTTTGCTAACACTATTATCTTTGAAATTTTCTAAGTCCATCTTCTTGCTCTTGCCATCTTACCATCCATCATTGCTCCATTATTTTGGTAATGAGAAAAGCTTTGGAGGATTATTGGTGCATTTTTAAGTATTCTTCTTGCTCCATACATGAGGTGATGTTGTTTACTTTTTGTCTATATGCTCATATTGAATAGATCTTGGGTTCAAAATAGTTTGCTTGGGTAAGATAGCTTTTGAGTATTCTTGTTGTCTTATGATTATTTTGGGTAACCTAGAATTTGCAAGTATTTAGTTTTAGGTTGATCTAAGATATCTATCTATTCTATATTGCACATGTTTCACTAAGCACTGCGAGGAGTCATCAAATGATGTGATGTTGTTTACTTTTTGTCTATATGCTCATATTGAATAGATCTTGGGTTCAAAGTAGTTTTCTTGGGTGAGATAACTTTGAGTATTCTTGTTGTCTTATGATTATTTTGGGTAACCTAGAATTTGCAAGTATTTCATTTTAGGTTGACCTAAGATATCTATCTATTCTATGTTGCATATGTTTCACTAAGCTTTTGCAGGTCACATCAAGGGTTTCACTTGGGAGAAGATTCGAAGAGGAGTCCTCCCTTAAGACTCTCACATACTCCAAATCTCTTTCCTTTGCCTTACATTTTTCTGAAATCATTCCATATACTTTTCATCTCATATCTTAGCTTTTGAAAGGTCACAAAACATATTTTATCTATCACTTTTGTTGGCTGGAAATTTTCTGTGTTTACACATAAATTTTCCATAACTTTTCTTGGTGTTTTGCAGCATTTCCAGCAAGCTTTTGCTTGCTGATTTGCAGGGCAGCGTCATATTTTGGAAGCATATGCTGTATACAACACCTAGGAGGCCTCCAAGCTTGCTCTTCTTGAGCTTGG